>VYXC01000510.1:235309-264378 GCA_013397175.1 Platysteira castanea
CGGGAAAGCGCGGGTGGGAAGCCACTGGCCAAGGTCAGGCTCCAACAGCAGAGCCTCTCCTAGCCTGGTCTGCGAGTCCCTGCCGTCCCCACTTCCTCAGACGGACCGTCCTACAGATCCCTTTTAGCTCCTCGTGTCCGCAGTCAATGGAGCATCCCTGCTCAAGGCACGCTTTATTTTTTTGTTATTTTTGGTTGGACCTGGTGAGCCGATCAAGTCAGACCTCATCGAGATGACAAAGTCGTAGTTGGGCTGTCCTCACAAAAACATCCCCACAAATCTTTTGCACCCACTTAAGAGGTGAAGGGGAAGAGTTCTCACTTCCTTGGACCAGTGTGCAGGACACCCATTTCAAACCCATGCACTTTGCTAGCCGCACTTCAAAAGCTCATGCAAGATTTGGAAGAAAAGTATATTCAATCAGCACCGTTACGGGGCTCTCTCTCGGCAGGAAAACCAGCTCCATCTGCATTTCCTACTCGTATTAAAATCTTCGCAGTAATTAGGCAGGATAAAAGCGGAGAGGATTAGAAGTTCCCAGATGAAGGAAGAGCAAAACACGAACCTAATCTGTATAAGACCGTCCCTTTTTCCTATGCAGTAAAGAAACTTTGAGAGCATTAATAACTCCNCGTCCCGAGCAGCGGCTCCCCGCTGTCCCGGCGGGAAACGCGCGCTTCCAGCGGGGCCGCTGCCTTGTCCCCACGCGGCCGCTTGACCGAAGGACGGGAAACGCGCCGCCCGAGCTGCGAGCAAAGCGCCACGCTGCTGCTCCCGCCACGCCGGCGCGCTCCCAAACCCCGCGGATATCCCACCGGCAGAGTGGGTCTGTGAATTCCAGCTCCTTCCCGGTTTGCGCCCGTTCCGATTCGCTTCTCCACTGCCCGCTTGCATGGGTCAACCTATGCACAGAAGGTTTATGAAGCCAGTTTTCATTTGGTAGAGTTTTAAACTCACACTTTTGATTTATCTTCCAGGATAAAAATGTTACAGGTCAAAGCATGTGGCGATGGAGAACCGAAATTCTTAGAATCGTGGAGTAATAGAATCACTGAGTTTGGAAAAGCCCTCTAAGATCTTTGATTTCAATCATTAACCCAAGACCGCCACGTCTGCCGCTAAACCATGTCCCTAAGCACCCCATCTCCATGTCCTCTGAACACCTCTGGGGAAGGTGACTCCCTCACTTCCCTGAGCAGCCTGCTCCAGTACTTGACCACCCTTTCAATGAAGATATTTTTCCTAATATCCAATCTAAACCTCTCCTGGTGCAACTTGAGGCCATTTCCTCTTGCCCTATCACTTGTTACTTAGGAGAGAAGACCGACTCCCACCTGGCTACAACCTCCTTTCAGGGAGCACCGTAAGGTCCCTCTGATCATCCTTTTCTCCAGCCTAAACAACCCTCAGCCGCACCTTAGAAGCCTTGGTGCTCCAGACCCTTTCACCAGCTTTGTTGTCCCCCTTTGGACACACTCCAGCCAATGCCTCTGCAAATCCCTGCTGAATTTGTAGAAGCATCTAGCTGGTAAGGGATAAAATCAAGAGTATGATCTTCTAAGGTACTCCCTAAATACAGACACAAATGATTTCTAATAATAATTAGAATGTTAAAATAACAATTTTAAGCCTGTAAAATAAACCTGGAAATTGTTAGGTAAAAATCAAGTAGAAAAGATGTTTCAGTTGAGTGTCTGTGCGAGGTAGCCACATTTTTCTACCACATGCATCTTGCAGACCAATCCACAGAAGGCTCTTTTGGCTCAAGTTCTAACTTTGACATCTTCCACACAGAACTACAACCCCATCCCTGCTAAGGAAATGAAGCTCCAAGGGGTGCACCCATCTATTTCCAGTTCTGTGCAGGCTCTGTGACTCATACACTGCAGTGAAGGCTCTCGGTGCCATCTGGTCTTGCACTTTAGATCCCAGCTCCTCTCCAGCAGAGGGGACAGTGCTGGCCAGGTTTGCAAGTAAAGTGGGGCCAAAACCACTTGTACCCGTGCCTATCTCAGCAGCAGTGCTCGCCCTCCCTAGAGCACTCACATTCCTGCTTCTCACAGCAACTCAGACATGATTTCACTGGATAAGCATGGCATGAATTTCTCACAACGGGTTATTAATTACAGGAAAGACTTTTTGGTTTATGCGCAGAGTTGATGGTTGCCCCACAGAGGGCAGAAATACGTGAGGGTTTCTGACCACAGGTTCAATCTCCAGAGTGTCAACAGTTGGAGATAACTGAGTCATGCACAGGAGCATTGGCAAGGGGCAGCAGTTCCCAGCCCTGCACACACACAAAAAAGGAAGAGGAGATCCACAGGATCTGGAGCCAATGGCATGGACAGTTGAAGCTCTGCATCTCTTCCCTGGTTACCACGATTTTTGGCAGCCTAAACAGAGCATGCTGCACTTGACTAAGGCCACATGCAGTCCCCTAGAAGTAATCACAGCAAGGGTTCAGGGGAAGTTGATACTCATAGAATGGTGTGAAAAGTATCCAAGAAAAGGAAAACAAAGTTCACCAAACTACTAAATAAAAATGTGGCAGAATCATTCTTCTTTCCACAGGAGATCTACTTGATCTGAATCACAGAAATCTGCAGCAGAAGAAAGACATGACAGACAGTGTTGGTAACGATAATCAGTAGAAATAAATAGCATCATCTTTTCTTGTCATTAGTCTTTCCATACAATGGGATGTGTAGGAGGGGGCTGGAAAAACACTGCTGTACTTCATGCTCACAGCACACTATTTAGAACTCAAAACCTTCACTTAATTCCTTCAGTGCTGTATCTAAGCAATTTTAACAGTAACTTCACATCCTCTGTTCTACCAGACTATCTAAAACTGCTTCCAAAGCAATGAAGTCCCTTTTTACAGCCCTTTAACAGACAAAATTAGGAGGATTATAAGGTAACATTTCTTTTGCGACAACTCCTAAGAATTTAAAGGGAAAAAAAAAAAAGCTGTACCTGTCGGTTGTTTTTAATAAGCCCTCTAATTCTTCAGAAAAAAAAAGCTGAATATGATTCTTAAACTACTTCTAAGGCAGTAAATACAGAGAGTGTCAGAAATCAAGGGAGCAGCATCAATAGAACAGATACAGGAGGACTGGGTTAGATCTGCTGTCCACTGCCACCTACTGTTAAAACTCCACCAAGTCAGACTTGTGAGTTCTAACTCCCGAAGGGTACAATTTAAGAGCCCAGAAGGAATGGAAAGTTTTGGAATTGAGATTTCTGTGGAGAAAAGACAAAAAGGAACATACCAAGAGAATTGCTCACTAAATTCATCGGGCTGTGGCACAGCAGCTTCACAAGTTTGGATTCTTTCCAGTAATGTTGAAATTCTGGCACCTAATTTACACAGCTAGTCTCCAGCTCAAGATAAGGCTTTTCCAGGCAGTGATTCAAAGCAAAGACCTCGATTAGTCCGTGTTGTCAAACTTCCTCACAAAGAGAAAAAGCAGCTAAAGAAAAAAACCCCGATGGTTTAACACTTTCAGCGCCTTCACGCAGTTCTGCTAATCCACCAGCTGCCCTGTTGTTGTTAGATTCATTTCCACTATTTAATGCTGCATTCCTACTATTTAATTTGTTTTCAAAACATCAGATAACAGACCTTACAGCAGAAACAGCTTTGGGGAAAACATGCAGCAGTGACTGCGACTATCTCCCAGGTGGAAAATAAAGTTCCCTAGTTCATAGAAGCATAGAATCATTAAGGCTGGAAAAGACCTCTAAGGTCATCAAGTCCAACCATTAACCCAACATTGCCAGGTCCTTCACTAAACCATGTCCCTAAGGATCAGGGTCCTTCACTAAACCACGTCCCTAAGTCCCTAATACTTTTTATGAACACTTCCGGGGCAGTGATTCCATCACTTTCTTGGGCATCCTGTTCCAGTGCTTGACCAAGTTCCAAAGTCTGCAGGTAAGATTTATGAAATCTTTTAAGAGATTTGCTAACAACATCAGCTAGGACATCCCGTGTTATTCCAGTGGCTGCTTCCAAAGCAAAAGCATTTGGTCTATGCCACATTCAAAGCACTACATCAAGAAGCACTTAGCAAGAGTAAATTTTAAATTAAGACACAGTGGCTTGTCACAACTTCCATCAGCCTAATTCTCTAAGCGTAAAGTTTTCTTGGACATTGAGGAACAATACAGTAGGCATACCTTCCTCCTGGAGATAAGCCACTTCTGTCTAAACTTGTGCTGGCAGCTGAAATGAGCCTCTTCAGCTGCAATCCCCATCACATCAGTGCATGCTTAGTGCAGAACATCATCAGGCCCCAGCTTGGATGGTGTGTGTTGTGTGGTCACACCAAGGCCATTTTGGTTGTGACATACTTCCTCATTCACACGCAGATGAAATTGATTTAAAACCTAAACAAATAACTGTATTCTGTCCAATTCCTATGCCACATTCCTAAGCTGAAACAAAATCTAGACTTTTGCAACACAAGGAACAGCTCCATTCCTCACTCAGAAGCATGAGAGCCAGTGCCTTCCTTTGTGACAGCACTTACTACTACACAAAGTAAATATAAACTTCAATGATCACTGTATGTAGGAGCCAGTCACGCATATAAGCAACTACATGAGACAACTGAAGTTCAGACTCTGTAACTTTAAAGTTAGTTAAAAATTATTCTCTGCTTAACTTGCATCCTCTCTGTAAACTAACCCCCTTTATCTAAGTTGTGACAGTCCCACATGCACCCACTGCACAAAGTACATACTCAATCATGTTACTCAGTGAACTAATAATTGTACAGAGCCAGCAGCACTCAGAAAATACTTCTGAAATTTGCAGCAATTTTGCTGCAACCTACTCCGGTCTTAAGCTGATCATTTAAATACAGTTTCAAAGGATGATTCTCTAAAAATAGGAAGTGTCATTAATATCACAAGCATCACTCACTTTAAACAGAAGTCTTCAATTTATTCCAGATCAACCAGGCATTATTTAACTTTAGTAAACTAAAGCTTCTCCAACTTCTCAAGCTACTTGCTGGAAGAAAATTCTAATTTTCTCACTCAAAATTCTTTTCTATGTAATTTAAATTCAGTGTGGGGTTTTATGCCTCACAGGTAATTTAACAACCAGCCAGATAAAGCAAGTTTGCACTATGTCTTAAAAAGAGGAGAAATAAACTTCCTCTTCCATTAGTCCCCAGCGTCTTTCAACAAAATGTAGGCTGGCACAAATTAGTGTTTTGTATGCATCACACACAGCTGCCATTCTTCTCAATAACTAAATTATATTCACTATGCTCACTCTGGATCCCTGTCAATTTATCTGAGCACAGACCCTGACAGGAGACCCTCTGTAACAAAATGTCTGTTTAGGGCAATTACAGCAATTTGGGAAAGCTGTGTCTGCCTGCAGCCACTCATCCAGCCCCATAAGGGAGCTGGCCAGTGAGGAAAAACAGGAAAGGAACTGAAAAACAGGTTCATTAAGCACAAATATATTCATCTGTTTCAAACAGAAATTCTATGATCAGAATCCCATTCCTTACCAGAAACTTTAAGACATTGATTGGCCACACGGTAATTCTGAAGCTTCATCCCAGCTGGATGTTTGGAGAATGTGGAGAGTTAAATGAACACTGCCATTTTACTGTTGCCTCATCCCTATTGCTCAGCTGCCAAGAAGCCAGACTTAGCTCATGCTAGCAGTCCCTCTGGAGTCGAGAGAGAATGAAACCAGAAGGATTTCAGAAAATACAAAATTATTCCAAGATCAGGCCCCCAACAATTTCTTTTCTGTAAAGTGACTGCAGGATTGAGCAGACCACGCCTTTGTAAACCTCTTCTCATGGTTAATTTGTCTATTTTCTTTGTACCTTCTCACACAGAGCGATAGTCCTGTGCCTCAGCATATCAAACTCTGCTTGAGATAACCCTGGCAGACATGGAGACATCAAAAGTATTGGGTGCCATTTGTTGTGTCTGTGATATTTCACCAAGCTGAACTGATGAGACACAAAGACACTATTGATGTCTTCACTGAATTATCTTTATCATAGTGTAAGTATGTGGTAGTATACTGGAATTAAAGGAAGCCCTTGGAACTTACATCAAAACTGAGCCCTTCCTCATGGTGAAATTAATTCTGTGTCCTAGGGTTTGCAAACACCCCACAAGAGAATAATACAGAGAATTAGCAAAAGTCATGTTACCTAATGAAAGTCTCTTATTTTTTTATCCAAGCTTGTTCACCAAGGTTACTCTTGAGTAAAGCTGAGTGAGGATGTGTAACCTGGCCCAGGCAACATGCTATCAGTACCTGACTCTGCAGCTCTCTGTCACAGGAGGTATTTTGACTACAAGAAAATAGAAGGGGTATTTGTCTGAACCCTTGTCCTTTTTATCAGATACCTGATATACAGTATTACAGGTAAATTAGGGGTAGATGTAGATTTTAGAGTCAGTTTCTCAACCAGTTTTTAATGCAACATGTAGCACTACTGGGTCCAAAACTGATTAAACTGCAAAGGATCCAGTTAAATATTTATATTGATTTAATTAAACTGGGATTACATTCATATCTGAAGCTAACTCCATACCACAATATTTACTCATTTACCTATTAAAGGATTAAAAGTTTCAGCTCCAAAAGATTAATCTGTTCAAATTTACACTGCTGTCTGTGTTTATTAAGAACACTCTCAAAGGAAATTTAAATATGACTTTTTTTCTGGTTTTTTAATGTCTTTCACAAAAAGACCTTTAAGCAAGAAAGACTTTACTCTCCCTTAGTGTCCAGAAACCTGAATGAAAATATAGCTGTGTTAACTGACCAGATTTCAAATTCAGCATCTCTTCCAAAAATCCCTAATATCTATAAAGTGAGCAAACTGCTGCTGCCCCCGAGAAGAAAACAAATCATGTGGGAAAGCCTTTTCTATTTTTCTATTGATTACACAAACTTAATAAAACAAATCTGTTCTCCTCCCACCCAACTTCTGCTCTTACCCTCAGTTTTTGAGCACGTTACTCCTCTTTGCTCCAATATTCCTCATCAACATGACAGCTCCTGACCTACTTACACACTTTCCTTCACCTCCAACCCCTGCTGCTAAATTTTTTCCCCACTCCCATCTTCTCAGATGTCTGCTTGTCAGCTCCTGCTTCTCACTCTCTCTCTTTCTACCCTTTCTTTAATTTCTTCTCCTTTCTCAGATTTCATAGATACAACTAGACTTGTATTTGAGCCAGGCTCCTTCCTCTTCATCACAGTTCTTGGTGTTGCTTGCTTCCACACAGACCAACCAAAATATTCTTCATAATTTCAGTAAAATTTCACAGTCCCTGCCAACCTGAACACACCACACTCCAATCAGCTGGGAGCACAATATTTACTCCAGAGTATGGAGACATCCAAATTTCATCCCCTCAAACATAAATAAAAAATATTATGAGGATTTTTGCATGAAAGGAGTGAAAAAATTCATTTCCCCTAACTCCTTCTTGTGAGTCATTGAGAAGTTTTTAAAAAAATCAGTCCAACTGTACTTATAATTCTAGCACTGTAAAATCAGAACTATGGCTATTTCAAGATTTTAAGATTTAAGGCTATTTCAAGATGATACATGACATGTAAAATGCAAATAGTTTCTACATAACTTTATTTCATCCCTTTCAGAAAGTATTATCAAGTTTTCTGGCTTCACAGTATCCCAAAATAACTGAAAAGTTCATCCACTGGAGAATCTGTAATGGGGGTTTTGCGAAAGTGCGTGAGAACTGTGTTTTTCCAAATTAATGCAAAGTGATGCATGCTCAGAAAAATGACACCAGATACACTGGGGAAGGACGTGAGTCAGAACCTGGAAGGCAGCAGAATCACCCTACTTACTAAAATAGACTTATTAACTATTAAGCTATGTATATAGTTAGCATAAAATACATATTGCTTATTGTATTTATTCCGTTTGATGATATGATAAACATACAGCTTATATTTATTAAACATAGAGCTGTATCTAAAAAACTGAAATTGTTCAAATGATATGACCAAAAAAAAAAAAAAAAGCATTCTTGAAACAATGTGAAATCTTATATGCTTAGGTAGGATGAAAAACCCCACATCCTTTTAAAGCATCAACACACTGCCAGCCCAAATTTCACGTGCCAAGTCACAAGTTCATAAGGAATTCTCCTGAGTGTCTTTTAAACTGCTGACGCTGCATGTGAAAGGAGATCAGGTCTGAAAACCATGAACAAGAATAAAACCCTTGTTGCAAGATAGCAGCATTGATGAGTTGAGGGGAGGGGAGGGAGCAAAACACTTCCAGATCCATACAAGGCACACAGTGTTCTGCTCCCAAAAAGGAAATATTAATTTTAGTGCACATTTTTGGAATGCCACTAGGATGACACACATAAGACCTTACCCTTGCATTTGCCCTGCTCCCAAGTTAATTCTTTTCCAATTGCCTTTTTAATTTTTTTAAGAGGTTGCAGATGAGTTTCCGAGGAGAGGGGGGAGAAATAAATGGGTTAAGATAAAACTTCAAAGAGAGGAAGCATGGCTGAAAAAAAAGTACAGAGGTGCTGCAGGCAGCTAATTCTTTAGTCCTGTAATATTTTAAGCTGTACTGCCTTGGTGCAGGTACTGTAAGAAGTGGTCCCATTCTCTCAAAACATTTGATGTCTTTTTCCTACATACTTTGGTACCATCACTCCTGGCATTTGTTTAGTGATTTCCTCTGGCAAGTCAGTCTTCAGCAGCACCAGTCCCCCAGTCAAGCACAGACACCCAACGCTGCTGATGTGAAACAAAGCAGCAGCAGCAGCTGAAGGCACTGAGGAGACTGGCACCATACTTTTCAAAGGCTGTGCCAACTTCTGTCAGGCTAAAATGCTTGTGAAACTGAGGTGTGTCTGTTCTCAGAAGCACCAGGGAATGTTCTAGAAACAGCCCTTGGTCCCATCCCTTTGTTGTCCCAGCAATCTGATCCAGAAACCTCCTTAATATACAGGCTAAAGGGCAAATAAAGGAGCAGAGTTTGCTTTATTCTGGGTGTTCTGCCTGCTCATTTATGTCTGGTTCCAGGCAGTGGTTTTTGGGCAGCCGAGGGTTTTGCCAGCTGGCTCTGATCCCAAAGGCTGGCAGCAGACCTGCAGCCCCCCTGGCTGCTGTGGCACTCCCTGACAGCAGAGTAGGGGCAGCTTGGACACCAAACACAAAAGGAGTGCTCGCCCATCCAGAGGTAAAATACAGAGCTGGATTACTTTGTAATAACGATGTAGTTCGTCTTACTTAGGAGCTACAGGGGTATTTTCCACCCTATAGCCGCCTCGCTGTAATCCAACCACATTCTCCCGGTAGGTCACCGTGCCCATGTGGAGGGAGCACTGCCGGACTCCTGGGCGGCAGCAGCAGCCATGGAGTTTTGGGAGGTCCTTCCCACAGAGCTTCCTCAGGAGGGGCATTGACAGGGAAGCACCCATCCTTCCTCTCTGGCCTCCAGCCGTAGCACACGAGGGGATGCTCTAAAGCCGCCTCGGGGGAAGTTCAGGGTGGGTTGTAGGGACAAACTCTGTCATGAAACGACTCAAGAACCCCAAAAATTAGATCAATAAGTCTATTACAATAGGCAGCTGCCTGCGTTGTCCAGGATGAACCTGAGTCCCACGTGGCTAGTCACAACCCGAACAAAGGAACGCACCTGCCTCTACCTGCCACAGCACTGCACCACACCACCACCAAACAGCCCCCGACCCCCTCAGGGTCCCGCTTTTATACCCGTGAAGGGGATCAGGAACGCACCAATCCCCGCACTCGCTTTGGGGGTCCCCCATTGGTCCGTTCCTTGGCCCCCCAATTGGTCCATAACAAGAGTCCTTCCCGACCAATCACTCTCGGGCAGCGTGTCCCCCTGGTTGTCCTCGGTAGGCTGGCACAGGGCGGGCAACTCTGGAAGCTTCCTGCGCTGAGCCTCGAGGTCCAGTCACTCCATCCTGCAGGCGATAGCCTCCAGATTCACATCCTCCCATGCACCATCCCCAACTTCAATAACTTTGTATCACAGTAACTGGTTTGCAACATTAACTTGTTTATAACAAACTCCACACGGAGAGAGTGGGAATCCTGCATAGGAATCATAGAACTGCCAGGGTTGGAGGGGACCTCTGGAGATCACCCAGTCCAACCCCCTGCCAAGGCAGGGTCAGCTGGAGCAGGTGACACAGGAACGCCTTCAGGTGGGGTTTGAGTGTCTCTGGAGAAGGAGACTCCACGACCTCCCTGGGCAGGCTGTTCCAGTGCTCTGCCACCCTCAGCTTAAAAAATTCTCCCTCACGCTGGGGAACTTCTCGTGTTTTAGCCTACGGGCCTTGCTCCTTGTCTTGTCTCTGGGCACCACCGACAAGAGCCGGGCACCATCCCTCTGGCCCCTGCCCGCGAACGGCTTCTCGGGCAGGGGCGGTGGCCTAAACCCTCGTGCAGCGGCACTCGAAGTTCCATTTCTCTCATTCCCTGCAGGAATTCCGCGGCGGGGCCGCCCGTGACGGCTGCGGAAGAGGCGTCACAGAGAGGCGGTACCGTCCCCCCGTGGAGGAAGGACGGGCTCCAAGATGGCGGCGCCGGAGGAGCGGCTCGTGTCGGAGGGCGAAGGCGGTGCCCCGGGCTCGGCGCGGCTCTCCCCGGCTCCGCTGCCGGAGGCCGCCGAGCCGCTGGCGCCCATGGAGCCGCCGCCTCAGAGCAACACGCTCATGGGGCTGCCCATCGTGGCCATCGAGAGCATCCTCAGCTTCCTGTCCTACGATGAGACGAGCCAGCTGCGCCTGGTAGGGGCCGCGGAGGGGAGGCNACTTCCATACAAGCGCTCCTAAAGCTCTTTTTACCGTCTCTTACTTCTTTCATTCCTTTCGCGCTCTGTGAGAAAGCACCGGACTGCTGGAGGCTCATTTCTCCTAGTGACTGGTTGGGGTGGGTAGTCTATTGTGTCTCAAATGTGTGTTTATTTTTACTTATAGAGCTTAAGCCTACAAGTGTAGGAGGTGGTGAGCCTGCTGCTCCAAGAACCCTCCCCCATCTAGAAATGTGGGTCAAAAAAGAAGATGTAAAAGAAAAAAAAAAAAAGACTGCCTGCTTCTTCCAGTAGTTGTAGATCTAATAACGTACAGTATTTGCACCTCTGAACTTGATAATGCCAAAAGGCCCCACAGCTGTCAGGGAGGAGATCAATGTATATCAATATTTAACTGCCTGCATAAGGAACCTGATGTAAACCCTGTCATATTATGATAAGCTGCTGTCTTACTGATTCTCTTACGAGGTTGTAGATGGAATAATAGTGAGGGAATTAATGCACAGCTTATGCAACTCTCAGTAAACGTGCATGTACTGTACCATTCCTGTTTTAAGAACTCGATTAGTCTAAACTGGATAATGTTACAAACATATTTCTGCAGGAAATTGGAGGGCCTGTGTCCTGGATCAGCAGCCTGAAGTGTTGCATCCTGACTGTAACTTTAAACCAAAAGCTCTTCAAGCAAAAAATCTGTTCTTATTTATACTGCTCCAAGCACACCAGTTCCTAAATATTTCTAGAGAGTGCTGTCAGTCTACTGAAGACTTCAGCTTCTTCTGTGAGAGTAGGTAGTGGAGCTGTAAAAAAAGACGTGGTACTTTGAGAACCATAAAATAGCCTGAGTTAGAAGGGAGCCACAAGGATGACAGAACTCTAGCTCTTGGCCCTGCGCAGAACATCCCAAGATCACAGGTGCTACTTGCAGTTTGAGCAAAGGGAAGGGAAGTACATCACATGGTGTTTCGATATGCCACGTTTCAGGGTTGGAATTGCAATGCCAGGCACAGCCTGTGGCTGCACCTTTCCCATTGCATCTTATGAATGGTAGTGCCTGTGGGAGCTCTCACAAGCCAACAGAAGGCTTTTTCTTTCTCTAGCACTAAGTGTTTGTAAGCAATGCTGTGTTGGCAGTGAAGGTGAATAGGAAAAGTGAGGATGTGAGGACTAAACCAGCTGTTTAACTCTCACTGGTACTTAGGAAGTAAAATATAACACTTTCATGGTCTCTTATATAGCACCTCCCAAATTTATTTTTTTCCAGAAGAGGACTGCCCCTTTCAGAAGTTTCAGAAATACGCAAAACCAGACTGGATAAATACCAACTTTGAAACATACTAGAACAATACTGGACCTAAAATGAAGGAAACTATTCAGTTGGTCTTTCCCTATTTTTAGTTTCTGAGTCAGTGACAGCCAAGAAAATTAATCTCCATCAAATTCCTAACTGTTCCTTTAAGCACATCAGAAGGCATTATGAGCATTCTTCTGAGAAGAAAGTAGCCTTTTGTTAACCAGCAGTAATGTAAAGAATCAAAGCCCTTCTGGTTTGAGCCCATAAGCTTGATCAGCTGGGTCTTTCAGGTGGCTGTTCAGAGCTGGAGGTGTTCTTTTGGCAATTCACTGAGATGCAGACAGAGTGTTCTTCATAGCTCCAGGTGCCATTGACAGAGAATTAAGGTAGCCTTTAGAAATAGCAATGCCTAGGCATAAATTCATAATGAAATGTCATGACTTTTGGATTTTTCAAGGTGGTGAGTAGCCTTTGGAAAGACCTGTATATTCCTGCTCTAAGATCTGCCTTGCACAAACAGTAAATTTTTGTTTTCTGTGAGAACTGACTTGAGCTGCTTATCAAAGATGAATGAGTGTATCTTTTCTGCTAAAGATACATTGCAGGAGCACATTAATTGAATGACAAGTATTAAATTGCTCAGGTCTCATGCACATTAGAAACATGCCCAAAAGTAGCATCATTACCCCTTAGAATGTGGTATTCCATGGGATAAAGCATCTTGAGGAAGGCAGGAAGACCCAGGGCATCAATCAACCTAAAAAAAGTTTGATCATACATGTTTAGACAAAAAATGTGGATTCCCTAAACCAGTCATTTTGATGCATTCGCTGGGTCCCAGCATAGAAGGAACGGATGTCCTAATCTGCTTTTTATTTTGGATCACCTTGGCTCAGTGATCCATAAAAAAAAGTGAAAAATAAATTCTTTGAGTTGAATTGGTTTGAATCTACAGTGTATACAAGACAACAGACTAAGGAGTTGGCTGGGTGGGAGGATACAGAACACCAGAATGTTTTCAGATTGAAATGGAGATAGAAACATGCATTGTTTATGGAGACCATAATGAGGAGCATAATCTCAGGCGTACAATCCAGAAGTCTTTTTCTGTCACCAAAGGATGAGGTAAAGAACATTTCCTGCTTGTGATGATTGCCATCAGGCAAGGAAAGGCCATTGGCCCCTCATTGTGCAAAAAGCACTTGCTTTCCTGAGCATAATGCTTTTTGCTATTCCTGGGGTTACTGCGTGTGAAAGCATAAATGAAGCACCTACTGGTTAAGCAGTGAAGTAGACCTAAGGAACAGAGACTAAACAATAGGTATTCAGAGAGCAGACATGTCTGAAATGAGGGAAATGTTGTGCTCTCAAACTTTTGTTCAGACAAAGTGAATGAGAGGAAAAGCAGCAGCATTTTGCTTTCAGCCCTTTTGAATATTTACTTCACTTGCTTCCTCTGATGATCACCATGAGAGAAACACAGAAAACCCCAAAGATCCCAGTGTCTGAAGCTGTAATGCTCTGGACAAGCCTACTGTGCATGCTGACAGGGAAGCTTGCTACCTTCCAGCTTTTGAAGGCTCCTTTTACTAGGATATTTTTAGTGACTTGCAGAAGCTTTGAAATTTTTACCTCAGTGGGATAATAATGAAATTCTTATATTCCAGTTTCTTTTTCAGTCACATGTCTGAGCTTGGAAAGGCACTTTCATTCAGGCTATTACTACAACAAGCATAATTAAAATCACACAATCCACAACCTCCTTCCATGAACACTCTGAAAAGGTTATCTTGGATTCTGACACACATCACAATTGACTTAGATTCTGCAGCAAACTTGTGCTTATTTCCTGCACAGCCCAAGTAAGGACTGATAGCCCTTGGACAGCATGGCTTTAATATTCCTGGTTTCAGGCAGTCTGTATTTACAGGCACTTCTATTTTAAAGTTTCTTGATGAAGTCATAAACATTTTTCCACTTACTCTACCCTAAAAAAGGCATTTTACAGAACATGGTTCTGTGTGCCCTCTAAGAACAATCTAAATACTCTAGGGTATTTTATATCTGGTTTAGAGTTGGTTATCTGGTAGTGAAGCTTGGAAGAGATAAGGAAATGGGAATCAGTAGATTGTGTCATTTTAGTTTGTTTACAAATGAAGTAGAAAAATAGTTCATAGGATCTTAGAAAGCTGTTATCACGTAAAAGTCAGCACATGAAGAAGCATCCTCTCTTTCTGCTTTCCACATGGACTTGGAATACCTTTCTAACCCTGAAATTTGAACACAGAGTCTGGTTGGACTTGACCTTTGGGGAAACACAGCCTCTTTCAGCTCTGTAACTAGAATAAAAAAATATTCACCAAAACTGCAAAAACAAGTATAAGGAAATTCAATTTAGAATCTGTCAAATAGCTAATATCAAACTGTCTTGGACTGCTATGGACATCTAAAAGTATAATGATGCTACTTTACGTATGACTGACTGCAGTCTAGAAGAGGTCTAATTTCCTATAAATACAGGTGCTGTGTGGTTTACATGGTGAACCAGCTGAGAATTAAGAGATGATTGGTAAAATAAGTTGCAAACAAACACTTTTGATTTCTGGTGGTATCGGTGTTTGGGTTCTAGCCTGATTATTGGCATAAATATGGGTAATGCTGAGAAACTGGAGCAAATAATTCTTCGTGCTGTGTAGAGTAAGCAAAGGAGGAAGATTAAAAACCCCGGTGCGGTTCGTGTTACCCATTGCGACTGAGCTGGGCTGCAGCTCCCTGGGAGGGCTCCTCTGCCACCAGATGTCACTGTGCACGAGGTTAAAACCCTCTCTGCCGCCTCCGAACGCGGAGCTGAGCGTGGCTGGAGCTTGTTTTCCTCTTGTGCCCGGGGACTGCAGAGCTGACGCAGCCCTTGTGCAGGTACCAGTTCCTGCTTCAGGGATTCGGTACCGTTAGAGCTGCGAGAAAGCTGCAAGGCCTTGACTAAAAAACGATTTAAATCCATGTGCCCCTGGTACAGCTACGAGCTCAGGGAAAAAAGAACGGTTTCCTCCTTCCTGTAGGAAGGGCCAGCATTTTTCCTTTTACACAGGAGGTGATTTAACTGGATCACTGAATGTGGGGCAGAGTGTGCTAAGACTCTCCCTCTGCAGTTTGCCTGTCTGATCCTTCTTTGTTAACCAGAAGGATCTAATACCGAGGAGCACAGACAGATCCACAGTCACTGCTTAGTGGCCTGTTCATACAGATCTGTCTGAAAATGGTCAGTTCTCACAGAACTTAAATCAGCTGTGACTAGAGGGAGACTCACAAAGCAGAACTTCTTTCTGTTTATTCAGAAGGCATTACACAAAGTAATTGCAGGCTTCTCTGGGAGAGGTGAGAATCTTCTTTCTCAAGGTATAAACTTACATGGACTTAGAAGTTATGAAATGAGGAGTGTATGGAGGAAAGGAGTGTTAATTAAAAAGAAAAAGCTTATTTATTGGCAAGTGGGGTCACAGTGGGAGCTGTGGACTTTAGTGCCTAAAAAACCCATCAAAACCAAAACAATTTCAAAGAACAGTTGGGTCACTAAGCTCTTGCATCTTCAGAACTGAAGAGCAATTGCTGTAACCTTTTGTGAGTTGGCTTTGTCCTGTAACTGGTAACTTTGTGAAGGTGTAACTTCAGCAGTTTAAATCTTCTTCAGCTCTTAATGTCCCTTATTCCTGAATCTGTGGGGCAAAAAACCTCTGAGGCTATTGCTGTCCAACACAGCAAATAAAGGAATCCTTTAAACAGAGGAGAAAAGACTTTTTTATACAAAAAGGAGAATCTTGTTCCATATGCAATGTTTTGCATGTGTTTTTAAATTTAATTGTGGTTGACTTCAAAAAACATAGACCTTAAACACTGAAGAAAACCACCATGATTTCTTGTCTTTACAGGTTTCTTTTTTTGAGACTACAAAATATTAACTTGATACACCAGAATCACTGTGGAGATCATGCTAAAAGCCAGGCATGGGCATTTGCAACTTCCATTAAAATCAGAGGAAATTGTATCTGCTTCTAATAGGTGGCATTCAGCCTACTGTCTCTTGTTAGGCAAAATCAATAGATCTATTTGTGAACTGTGTGGAGCATAGCTGCTCCTTTTTGGAGTACCATGATCTTTGGTGGAGATGGGGATGCCGTAATCTCACCTGCAGTTCTTGCTTGTTGAAATGAAACAAAAAGCAGTTAAGAGAATCTTTGCTACCTGGCAAGTAGGGATAAGATAATAGTAAGAGTGACATGTGGCCTTAAGATTTCTTTTTACTTAAATACAGGTTTGTAAGCGAATGGACTTGGTTTGCCAGAGAATGTTAAATCAGGGATTTCTGAAAGTGGAAAGATACCACAACTTGTGTCAGAAGCAAGTTAAAGCTCAACTTCCAAGGTATGTACCAGTTAAAACTGTAACTAAATTTAATTGTAATAGATTCATTTAAGCAGATTATTGAAAAGGAATTCATTTCTAGCTAATTCCTCTTATATATCTTGAAAATTTGAGTCACACTTGCCATTACTTCATTTTTTTTTCTAAAAGCACCTTGAACCTAAGATTTAATTTCAGAATAGTGGTGTGAAAAGTGTGTCTGGTATTTCAAACAGAGAAGACTGAGTTCTGTATTACTCAACTCTTCTGGCAAATCAAGCAAGGATTCCTGGGAATGAATAAATGCCATTCCTTTTCAAGACCAACTGCCTTCACTGATGATTTATCAAAGACTGCTTTAAAAAAAAGTCAAGGTTTTTCACTGACAGGGATGAAACAGGAACAAGGAAGAGGGATTTGACATGTGAGCATTACTGGGAACTGGTTTCTCACTAAAACAATGTCTTTCTTCCTCTTTCCAGTGAATAAGTGCAGCTGCTGCTGTGTCCTAGCAGATTTCCCAGTCAGAGTGAAGCAACTAAATGCTACTTACCATAGAGATCCTTTGTCAAAAAGCATTTCTATTTCAACCTAAACTTCATAGCAAGCACTACTAATGTATTCCATTTATTATTTCAATTGCATTGAAGTACTGACTATTGGGGGGGGGATAAAAATATTCACAGACTCAGTGTCTGCTGATAGTATTGAAATCTTGTTCCTAAATAGTCTTAAATTACCTACGGAATTTATGGATCTCATAAGGTACTGTAATTATTAAGATAACAAATTTTGTCTAAGAAAGTGTAGTATGCTGTTACTAGCTGGGTCTCAATCTGTATCTTTTATTTCCATGAAGACAAATGTTAGTGGCTACAGGATTCTAGGGGTGAAATTGACTTGACAAATGTTACGGGTTGATTTTTTGATTCCTTGTTAAATCAGTGTCACCTTGTGGTCTGTTTTCTAGACGGGAGTCAGAAAGGAGAAACCATTCATTAGCTCGTCATGCAGATATCCTTGCTGCTGTAGAAACGAGACTCTCTCTCTTAAATATGACTTTCATGAAGTATGTGGATTCCAATCTCTGTTGCTTCATACCTGGAAAGGTAAAATGTAGACTATATTATGTGAATATGTATCTGTGTTTAAAAAATAGGATTGTGTAACTTAACCTGGCACAGCTGGGACAGACAGATATAGAGTATATATATATATATTTATATAAATATATATATATACTGTGTTTCAGATACTTGCAAACAAACCTACAAGCTAATACTCTGTTTTACGAAGCAGTCTGAAATTAATAAACCAGACTGTGTTTAAATATTAATGATTTTAAATTTGATTTCTATGTGCCCTTAGATTATCTCTTGATTCTGACATTTGACTTGTGGTATACTCATCCTCTACAACCTTTTGGAAAAAACATGTGATCAGGCCATCTGAAGATGTAGTAATTTAGGCTACATNAGCACTACTAATGTATTCCATTTATTATTTCAATTGCATTGAAGTACTGACTATTGGGGGGGGGATAAAAATATTCACAGACTCAGTGTCTGCTGATAGTATTGAAATCTTGTTCCTAAATAGTCTTAAATTACCTACGGAATTTATGGATCTCATAAGGTACTGTAATTATTAAGATAACAAATTTTGTCTAAGAAAGTGTAGTATGCTGTTACTAGCTGGGTCTCAATCTGTATCTTTTATTTCCATGAAGACAAATGTTAGTGGCTACAGGATTCTAGGGGTGAAATTGACTTGACAAATGTTACGGGTTGATTTTTTGATTCCTTGTTAAATCAGTGTCACCTTGTGGTCTGTTTTCTAGACGGGAGTCAGAAAGGAGAAACCATTCATTAGCTCGTCATGCAGATATCCTTGCTGCTGTAGAAACGAGACTCTCTCTCTTAAATATGACTTTCATGAAGTATGTGGATTCCAATCTCTGTTGCTTCATACCTGGAAAGGTAAAATGTAGACTATATTATGTGAATATGTATCTGTGTTTAAAAAATAGGATTGTGTAACTTAACCTGGCACAGCTGGGGCAGACTGATATAGAGTATATATATATATTTATATATAAATATATATATATACTGTGTTTCAGATACTTGCAAACAAACCTACAAGCTAATACTCTGTTTTACGAAGCAGTCTGAAATTAATAAACCAGACTGTGTTTAAATATTAATGATTTTAAATTTGATTTCTATGTGCCCTTAGATTATCTCTTGATTCTGACATTTGACTTGTGGTATACTCATCCTCTACAACCTTTTGGAAAAAACATGTGATCAGGCCATCTGAAGATGTAGTAATTTAGGCTACATGTAACACTAAGCACTCAGTCAGTCAAGATTTTAGGCACCTTTCTTAAGGATTTGAGTACTTCAGGTTAATTGAATTAAGATATTTAGTATGTCAAAACACTGTTCAATACTACGGTGGATAGTATATTTTTGTACAGTAGGTGGAATTAGTTTTAAATGTAAAGTGTGTTAAATGGGAACATTACTGAACAGTTCTGGTGTTTTAGAACACTAGCCCAGCATTAAATATAAATTATGCAGGCAAGATGTACATTGGAGATACCAATGTTTTACAAGCTGTGAAATCACCAGTGCACAGGGGAATTGACAAAATCATGCTCAGAGGAAGACTGGTACAGCTCAGGGATTAAATGAGATCAGAGAACATTATCCTAATGCTCTATTCATTGATATTTCCATGCAAGGTTTGGATATGTTTGTGTTACTTTTTTGTGGGCAGAGAACTGAATTGCAGTGGGATGATTGGAAAAATTATCTCTTGGATTCTAGGGAAGCATGCAGGCATTTATGCATGCAGTGGTAGGATAAGCTGTGGGTGTGGGAATGTATTCTTATCTTGAAGAAGTAACTACTTCTGTATAGTCCCATTGACTTGATACTTAATTAATTTTAAATTATATTCTTATCTGACTTTACATTCTATTTTTTATATACCATCTATTTTTATAAAATTAATATAACAAAGTCAAACGAAGTTAAGTCCCTGATACTTACATGGTAAATGGAATACTTATATAAAAATGTTGCCCTACTATTTTGAAGAGTAGAAATTAGAGGGAAAAACAGTACTCACTCTGGACCAGGGGTGTGCAGGAGTTATGCAGGTAAACTTGCCAGCCATTTTCCTTGTGGGCACTGACTTGTGAGTACCTTGATTTTATTTTGATCCCACTGCTAAAAAGTTTGTGGGTTTTAAAAAAAAATTTATTTACTTAGTGTGTGCGTTTGCTAGCACTGCTGCTCTCTCAACACAGTTACCAGTTCACTCAAGATTAATATTTTGGTCAATCAGATTCAAAGCTTAGTGTTCACTTAGTCTGTGGTTTCCCTCCCACCTGCTTTGCTTCCCTCAGGAAATTTCACCACAGAACTGCCAGAAAGTGAATTTGTGGTAGAATATGCAAATCCTGATTTGAGGTTCAGCATTCTGTGTGATAGCAGAGAACTGCTGCAGGGTTTTATATTGAGGATATTGTTGCTAACAGGATAAAAAACGGATGAAATTAGAGAAATCTTTTGTTGCTTGATGAGAAACTTAGGTCTTGTCTAGCTTTTGCAACCTTTTAGCTAAGCTTCGTTTATCAGAACAAAAGGTGCAACTGTATTACAAGGTCCTTACTATGTGTGTTCTTCAGGAAACTCTTCAAACATTTTTAATCCTGTGCAAAATACCTGTGTAGCTTTGGGTAAAAGACCAGCACTTCTATCTTGACCTGCCTCAGACTATAATTCATAAATTAATGAGACACCCTTCATCTCTCTGTATCTCTCTTAACCAAAGGGCTTGTTTCCCAAACCTGTCAAGAGAGTTTTGTTCTCTGTCAGTAGTGGGTTGATGTTTTGTAAATGAATATATTTTGGACTTAATCTGAATTTGCAATATTTTGTGTGTATGGAAGTGGGCTCAAGTAAATATTTACAGCTCTTCAGGCTGACATAATGCTAATTCTTGCATCTCCAGTTACGAGCTTCATAACTGGCAGGGGTAGTGACTGCTCTGCTTTGGGGCTTCTTGCTTCAGGTTGTCCTGAAGGAAATGATCATACTCTGCTGAGTATAGATTATATAACTTGTACGTCAGCTATGGCTGTACTTAAAATTTCATACAATGAGCATTATTTCGTGACTTTGAAGAGAGCTGTTGTGATAGACTAAATGAATAGCTTCTCTGATATATCATGAACAGCACTTCAAAAAGCTGATCTGGAACTAAAACACGCAGTAGTGTGCAACTGTTATGTGGTAAAAACCCCTGAATATGCCAGAATTCCTAGAACAAACTGAAATAATCTTGCCTTTATCAGAAAATCCTAATTCTTCTTAAATGTTTTAGGTAATAGATGAAATTTATCGAGTGCTAAGATATGTAAACTCTACAAGAGCTCCTCAGAGAGCTCATGAAGTTCTTCAAGAACTAAGGGACATTTCCTCCATGGCTATGGAATATTTTGATGAGAAGATTGTTCCAATACTGAAAAGAAAGATGCCTGGGTCAGATGTATCGGGACGTCTAATAGGAACTGCCCCAGGTATTAATTCCAATGTATAGTTAAGTTTTATTTAGTTTTTCGGTAAAAAATCACAGCACTGTTATGTTTTCAAAGCTCCCTCCCTTAAATGGGAGCTTTATTACATAAATATTGATGGTACTTGTTTCTTAAGAATGCTAACTGAAATTCATTTGCTTTGAAATTTAAGGAGCCTTTGTACTACCAAAAGAACAGTCACTTGAATGTATGTTAGAATTATGCATAGTGTGTATTCGTTAAACAAATGCTTTTGTGCCACCAATGAATGAGACTTTATCACTGCATTTGGTTGAAATTTGGCACATGAGATGACAACTCGATGCCTTTTATTTTTAGGACAAGCAGCAGATGAATTTGCCTAAGCTGTAGTAGTACATAGAGGGCTAGAATGGGCTTTTTTACTTTACTGGGGGTACTATTTTATGCACTAACAGCAAAATAGTTCCAGGTAATAGTGAAAAGGCAATTAAAATAATGGTCTATAAATAAGCCATTAAACTGGTCCTTCATATACTCTGTCAGACTTTCCAGAACTTTTGTGAACCAAACTCTAAGGTAGTTGCCTCATGGCTGAAGTCATCCTAGTGGTAAAAGGCAAAAGATTGGTAAAATTGTAGTTTTCCCTATACAGGACGTGTTTACACTTTAGGAATTGTGAAATCTAACTTTTTAGAAGGATAACTTAGTAAAAATTGGGGGGGGGGGGAACATCTTAAGCAAAAACAATAGGCCTAACTGCAGATGCTTTTGTTTCTTGTATGACCTGTCCAGCCTTTTAGCCATAAGTGTGTATGCCACCTTTTAATTATATCCTGTTAGTTATACTTTCATTTTTTAAATTATATACTTGTAAAGAAATTATATATGGGTTTAAGTTTTTTTTTTAATTATATGTGTTAATATATACTGAGCTTTTCAGCTGAGGAAGTATTGCTCAAACCCACAGTTGATGTCAATCAACTTTTCAAGGCCAAGGCTTTGTGGTGCATAAAATGCCTCTCTCTTGTTGAGGGAAGGGCGTAACCTCTCCTTTAGTGTCACATAATGGTAGCTGTGCTGGCATCCTAATGGACAAAAAGGAGGAAAAGGAGGATGACTGTTCTAGACTCTTCTGTCTGTAGAGCACTTAGAAGTTACACTTTACTTGCACCGTCTTGCTAGAAGAGTATAATGACAGCAAAAGTGATAGATATCTTTTATGGCAGAAAAAGTGAAAGAAATTATACTGTAGCTCTTAGTCTCCTTGATTTGCAGGAACTTTATTAGAATCAACAGTTCCAAGCTCAGATTCCAGTATGGTTTTAGTGCTTAGGAAGAGTGATTCTAAAGAAGCATGGAAAATAAATTCCTTTCTTCTAAAATGTAAGTTATACTGAAATACCTTGTTAAGTTCCAAACTACAAAATTTTAGAACTTTAGCTGTCTGCAACTAAGACAGCAGAATTTTGCTGGTGTAATGAAAGATATTTATTCAGTCTTAACTATTCCATATTAAGTAATTTATAGATGTTTTGTGGGGTTTTGTCTTAACGTCTGTGACACTTAAGTCTAGATGACAACACAATATCTCTACGCAATTTTTGATCCAGCAAAAGGAGGGGGACTTGTATATAGGAAATGAATTAGGAACTTTTTTCCAGACTACCGAAAAGCTGTAAGTATTTTAAATTAAAGTGATTGTGCTCTGAGATTACCACATGTTCTTGTTAGACACTTAAGTGACTGTAAATCTGCTTACCTGTTCACATAACTTGCAACCAGTATTCAGATTCATTTGGGGAGTAGGGGTAAGCAAAATATGAACACTGGGACACCATTTCTACTCGTAAATTGCAGAGGATTAATCACAGTTCTCTCTGAAGTTCCAGGGCCCTCTGCAGCACTGACAACAATGCAGCTGTTCTCCAAGCAGAGCCCTTCTAGGCAGGAAGTCACCAAACTGCAGCAGCAGGTGAAAGCCAATGGCACAGGCTTGACAGCACTAAAGCGGGAGATCTCGGAGCTGCGCGTCAAAGTGCAGGAGCAGCAGAAGCAGCTCCAGGATCAAGACCAGAAACTGCTTGAGCAAACCCAAATCATTGGGGAACAGAACGCCCGTTTGGCTGAGCTGGAGCGCAAGCTGCGAGAGGTGATGGAGAGCACAGTAGGGAATTCTTCAGGTTCCGGCTCAAACGAACAATCTCCCAGGAAGCGGAGGAAGGCAGTTGATTCCACAGACTGTCCTAGGAAATCTAAACGCCTTCGGAACAGAAAATAACTCGAGAGGAGATGGCGCCTTCAGGAGGATACACTGCTCTGGTAGCCCAAGCAGGTCTGCTTGTTTGGATACTGTGACCAGCTTCATGGTGTCACTTAGGCTGCTGGCTCTTCAGAACACCACTTAGACTTGAACAATAATTTTCTTTCATTGACTTTTCCCCTGCTTTCTATATGGGTGGGCCTAATGCACAGAATCTTTAAGATTTGCAATAGCTACATACTAACCAGACCTGCTCTGTTATGTTTTGAAGGGTTAACCTTTTTTTCCGTGCAGATGTGTTTAAAGTAAACTTATTTGTGTTTATGCATATGTTCACATGAAATCTTAAATAAATTGTCTTAACTGACTAAATGGTTAAGCGTAAAAACAGATGTCCTGTTCACTTGAAGGAAAGATCCGCTTTTAAAACCTTGTTTTTGAGAACTTGACCTTTTTTGTTACAAGTGACCTTGTCTGGAATGTCTGAAAAGTAGTTAATACTTTTTGGGGTTCTCTGTAATGAGTAAAACTGACTTATTAAGCTACAGTACTGGCTATATATTTTTTTAAACTTACATGGAAGGGCCTTCTATCCAGTCTTCACATGCACACAACCCTGGTTCTAGGTCTTGGGAGCCATATTCTACATTTGCATGGATAGATGCATGTACAGCTTAGTCAGCCTGCCAAAAGCACTTGCCTGAAACTGTTCCAAGCTCTGGGAGAGAGCACAGAGACCTGTCAAGCAATTCCTTTGTTCCACAGCCATACCTTAGCCTCTGCTTTCAGCACAATGGCTTCCTTACAGCGAGGTGGTCTGGGGAGGCAAGTGGCAGGAGCGTTTGAGCCTGGGCTGTGTGGCTGCCACTTGCCCTGCCTGGAAGGCAGGGATTTATTGTTAGCCAAAGCTGAAGAATTGAGAGGCTGCCTGTGCATCACTTGTGTCACAGGCCAACATCGAACACCTACAAATGCTCCCTGGAGTCACCAACCTCGGGGGTCATCGCTTGAGTGAAATGCTGTATTATGGAAAAACTTAAAACTATTTTGTGTGTCTGTGTTGGGGTCGGGGTGGAAATTTCTCTGTAACACTGATGACAATATTCTAAACTTTCCTTATCCTAAAAGGTAAATCACTTCAGACAAAGCTTTGATTTCTTTTGCACTTCTGTTTTGAGCTTGTAACTGGAAAAGCATGTCTTGCACTGTTCAGTCTCTCTGGTCACTTTAACCACCTCAGAATTGTGTACAGTGATTATTCTCCCCGCCCCCCATCTGTATATTTTTGGAATCTTATACAAATACCATTGTCCTTGGTTTTGTTTTAATGTACTAAACTGTGTAGCTTTATCATTTAGACTTATGTTTTCTTTTTTTAACCAGCTGCTGCTTTGTCTTTAGGTGGTTCTGAATTCTACTTGGTATGGCACTGAAAATGCAAATGCTGCGTTTGTAGCTGTTAACAATCTTGATATTACTACTGTGGGTTAAAGTGCAAGTTCATTTTGTATGGCTGTCAGCATAACCTAGTGGCTGTATTTAAAGCACCAAACAAATCAGAAGTTGTCTGGTCAGATACTATGTAATTGTGGAAAATTGACATTTTTCCTGAAACTTCAGCTACAATTTTTACTTCTAAAACATAGTAACTCATACCAGAAGTAACACTGCAAATGCCTAATATTTGACAGACATTTAGTTTTCAAATAAACTTAAGTAGTTTGAGTCTTTTCCAAAAAAAGGCATTTTTCTTAAGCATCAAGGAAATTATAAAAGGCTGTCTGAGAGCAGACTTAAACTGTTAAAGGAGCATTTGCTTGTACTGGTTTTCTACAGCTCAGAATGTTTTTTTACAGCCAAGTCTGTCTTGGAGAGAGATACCTGCTGTTCAGATTAAAAATACTGGCATATGCCTTATCTTTTAGAAAACAATTTTGATTCAGAGGGTCAGCATGATAGCTAGAATGACTGTGTTACACAAATTCATTTAATGGTGATTTGTGATTAAAATTTTCTGTAATGGAATAATTACCAGCTACTTGTGGCTAAATACTTCCAAACAAGTATAAACCTGTGAATTGTATTTACTGAAAAGGTTTATTCATATATCTCTGAATATTTTTCACTTTATGTTTTTCATTAATTTCTAGAATATGCAAACAATTTTTCCCTCCCCACCATCCCAGTGTACAAATCATTTCAGGTTATTCAAGAGTAGCATTGCAGAAGAGTATGTATTGGGGAATCTCTGGCTGTGCGTAAACCAAGCTGGAAAACAACAGCCTATTGTTATGGGAAATGTTCTCTGTGAACGCTGCCAACTTGGAACCTTCAGCTCAAGGAAGTATCACGTGCACCAGGATTGCAGGTGCATCCTGCTCCTCCATGTGCTGACAGTAAAATGGAATGAGGCCCATGAAACTTACAGGGTAGAGGGAATGGTTACAAGGCAGCTCTGAGAAATTCCACAAGAAAGGTACATCACTGTTTTCTGTTTCACATCCCAGAGAGGGAGATGTCAGATGGCTCTCGGGATGGAATGTACACTAGAGAAACACATACATGGAGGAAACAGAACAAAGTAATTGTTGGACAAAATAGCTGGAACATTAATTTCTCACACCATATTTAACATTGTTAAATAAAAAGGATGCATTTTCCAATATATGAACAAGCTGATGAATCACCTGAAGTAAAACTAAATCTCTTTTCACTCTAAATGTCTGTGCACATTTATGTGAGTTGGTGTATCAGCCTCAAAGTAGTGTTGGTAATGATTAAGTGATTGTATCATCTTTTCAAGGGGGAGCCTTAAACCAGTGAGACTGAGGTGAAGTTTACAAAGTTATATAAAAATTTGATTTATTTGCAGCCACTATTCAGCTTTAGTACTTGTGTCAAGGGCTGAAATTGAAAGAAAGGTCAGAGCTGACAGAGAAAGCAATTTTAAGTGTCTTACATTTAATTTCTTAAAATAACCTTGAACTACTGAGGCCAGCTTTGCTGCTTTTCTAAAAATAGCAGCTTGCTTGGAAACTGCTTTTTGTTTCATAATAAGGTTGGGGATTTTTTTTACAAATTTGTACACCTAGTGAACATGGTGGAAATGAGATCAAAAGATACCATAGTGGTACTTTTTTGAGGGAAAAGCTGTTTGCAGCCAGGTCTTGCTTTCCAAATTGAACAGCTTCAATGTATGTAAGTATGTAAGGACCCTCCAGACGTGAGCTAATGGATGTAATAGTTGGAAGTGCTGAAGGAACAAAGGCTGCCTGCTTAACAAGATAAATTTCACAGGTCAAAGAACAGATGGAAACAAATGGAACTTCTTCAGTTCCTGGTACTTGCTCTGTTTTGCACATTAATCACTGAATTCATTAACAATACGAAGGATGCCTGTGTGTAACAATGTAAAAAGTGCGACAGAATTGAACAGGAACTTAGTTGCTCTTACTGAGATCTTCTACTAGTGAATTGTGTGGAGCACCAAGATTGCCAAAGGAATTTTCAACATCAAGAGCCTCTTGAAAATAGGATGACATAGGATATAGTTGAGTATGTCTCAGCAGAGGAAAGGATTCCCCAGTTTCTTGGTGTTCCTGATGGTTTTAAGAGGGTAACTAGCAAATTACAGTGATAGATTGTTACTTCATAAATAAGTAAATTCAGTTTAGACTATTTTACAACAACATGTCTGCTAGTTGTGAGCTATTCTGTTAGTCTTCAGTTGCATTTCTGTGCTACTTTGCACTGTACCTGGGCCAGCTCTCCACTTTTATGGTTGTCCTTCCTGGATCTCACCTTCCCCGTTAGACAAGGATGCACTCCTGGCTTTGGTTTACGTGTAAGTGAACATTCCAGGATTTTTCTTCTAGCTTTGTGCCAGCTGAAGACACACTTGGGACTGGGTCTCGCTGTCTTTGGAATGGAAAATGTCAGGTACTAAAGCTGTTGGCTTGCTGAAGACCAAATGAATCTGGATTTGTTACATGGACTGCTTAAACCAGTGACTAAACTCAGTGATTAAATAGGAAAGACATTTTATTCTCCAGTACACTTGGGCAATTAAATTGTCCAAAGCTTTCCTATTGAATGTAATTTTTTTTGTTGTTGTTTAAACCTTGTTTAACTGCTCTGGAATGTTTAGTTTATAAACCTGGGATCTGTTGTTTAATTCCCCTACTGAAATTCGTGACCTTTTACAAACCTGTGTATGTTTGCAGTGCTGCAAACCTGCCTCTGTGTACTGAACTCCTGATGTGCTGTCACTCTTCCAACGCTTCTGTCACCAGCTGACACCTTCTTTTGGCAGGATACTTCTCATGGATGAGGAGGTCTTTAGCACAGTGATGGATAGCAGTGCTAATATTTGAACTACAACCAGAAGGGAACGCTGTCAGAAACGTTACGTGTGGTGTGTAGAGTGCAGCTGAGTGAAACACTTGTGGCCCTGGCAATTCTGCAGTCAGCTGCTGCACTGGCAACCCCAAAGCTTCCTGGTTTATTGTGAAACGGTCACTGACCAAAAAGTAAACCTTGCAAGGTCACAGTACCTTGATGAGATCTAGACATCTGCTTTGCCTCTTACGCTGCACCAGCCCTCACAGTCTGCACAGTTCAGATTCAGTGACTAAGAAGGGAAAGGCTGAGCATAACCTTCCCCATGTCTCACCTCCTTGCTGCATTTTTCACTTCTAAATCCCACCCTAATGCGCACAAATCAAAATGAATGCAAACCAAACTATTCATAGAAGTGTTATGTTTTATGGACCCTGCGCTTTTTTTGCTACTTTAGGTTGCAAATATTCCCAAGTAGAGATTGAATTTCCCCTCCAACAGCCCTGTTGCACGTGGGACTTCCAGCAGCTTGTAGGTGTAAGCCTTTTGTACTCATTATTACTAATAAATTTTAAGTGATGAATCATAAACCTTGAGATACTAGTACTACATGAAGAGATAAGGTGTAACTTACTTTGTGATAATACCCTCCATTTTTTTTTATCACTACTGCTGATTTAGATTATTTGAGCGGATTTTTGATCTACTGGTTTAGATTATTATGAGTGGACAACTAAAATTCCAAGCAAGTAGTAGTTCAACTTCTGCATAGGGTAATCTTTCTCACTGAACTGCCCACAGTCAGTGTTTTATGACAAATACATGCAGTGACAGATTAAAAGGAGGTTAGTTCTTACAGAGGAGTTTGTCAAAAAGAAGTTCTTAGAATGTCTTACCACAAAAAGGGGAGGAAACGGAGACTTTGGCACGGGCGTTTGGAGTTGTAGTTCAGTACCTGTAGGCGGGGGTCTGTAAGCACGGGGTCAAACCGGGGCAGCAGCTCATCGGGAGGCGGGTTGAGGAGGCAGGATCGCTGCCGGCGCTGCCCGCGGCACCAGGGGCCCGGCTCTGAGGGCTCCTCCTTCCCGCGCTCCCCCTGAGCCCCTCAGGGCCCGCCCCGCCCCGCCGGCAGGGGGCGCCGCCGCGGAGGGAGGCGGCCAATGCGCGGGGAGGGCGGGGCGGGGGGCGAGGCCCGAGCCGCCTCCGCGGCGCTATAAAGTGCGGTGTCGTGGGCTCCGCGCAGCGGGCGGACGGGCGGGCAGCGGAGTGGGGGTGTTGTGCCACCGCCATGGGGAATACTGTGGCTAGAGAGGATTTCGAGTGGGTCTACACGGATCAGCCCCATGCCGACCGCCGCAAGGAGATCCTGGGTGA
>VYXC01000510.1:265026-315054 GCA_013397175.1 Platysteira castanea
GCCGCAAGGAGATCCTGGGTGAGGAGCCGCGGTGCCGCCGCTTCTCGCCGCCGGCTGCGTGGCGGAGCAGGGGGGAGGCAGACGGGCACCCCACAAGATGGCCGCCCTTGTCGGGGGGCGGCGGGGCCCCCTGGAGCCTCCCGGCGGGGCGGCCGGAGTCGGGCCCGCGTACGTGGAGGCGGGAGCCGCCGCCTTAGCGGCGCTGGCGGGGGAGGGGAAGGGAAGGAGCCGGGAGAAGGAGCGGGGGGGGGCGGCAGCCGCCTGCGGGGGCCGAGCCCGAAGCGCGGGGGCGCGGCGGCCCGGGCTGCCATCCCGAGCGGCGGCATAGAAGTCCGGGTTCCCCGGCGGCCCCGGGCCGCTCCCCGCCCGCGCCCTGCCAGCGGAACGGGCGATAAGGCGGTGTCTGGGGCCGCTGCGCGCAGAGGTCACCGCGGCACCCGCGTCCAGGGGTGGCGAATAACGGCGGCGAGTGCGGCGCTAAAATCGGGGCTGAGCTTTCCTGAGCCCTTCTGAATTACGAGTGGGTTGACGGCTCAGCCATTTCCTTCCTGAGGAGGCTGGAGGTGGTACTGGTGCTTGCCATATTCGTGTCTAGTTGCTGAGCAACGTGAAAGTGCTAAAATGACTTGATTCATTATAGCATTAAGTATCACAAGTGGAAAGGTCATGCGTTTTCATTACCTGTGCAGACAACTCCTAACTGGGCCAAAGGGAAGAAAAAACTATAATCTAATTGGGCTAGTTGTGAGGAGAGCTTTGAAATAACTTCTTTTTCATTTAATTTTTTCCCATCTAGCTAAACACCCAGAGATAAAAGCATTGATGAAGCCAGACTACAACCTGATCTGGGTGGTTGTGCTGATGGTTCTGGCACAGTTGACTGCATTCTATCTGGTTAAAGACTTGGATTGGAAATGGGTGGTCTTCTGGGCTTACGTTTTTGGAAGCTGCATTAGCCACTCCATGACTCTGGCTATTCATGAGATCTCCCACAATAGTGCCTTTGGCAACAGCAAAGCCATGTGGAATCGATGGTTTGGAATATTTGCCAACCTCCCTCTTGGTCTCCCCTACTCCATATCCTTCAAGAGATACCACATGGATCATCATCGTTACTTAGGTGGTGATGGCATCGATGTGGACATTCCTACCAACTTTGAAGGCTGGTTTTTCTGCACCCGTTTCAGGAAGTTCATATGGATTGTTCTTCAGCCTTTTTTCTATGCCATTAGACCTCTCTGCATCAATCCTAAACCCATCACTCGACTTGAAATAATCAATTTGTTGGCTCAGCTTGCCTTTGATGTCGCAATATATTATTTATGGGGTGTCAAATCAATTTTTTACATGCTTGCTGGTTCAGTACTTGGCCTTGGGTTGCACCCAATTTCAGGACACTTCATAGCTGAACATTACATGTTTTTAAAAGGACATGAGACCTACTCCTACTATGGGCCACTTAATTTGCTTACTTTTAATGTTGGCTATCACAATGAACATCATGACTTCCCCAATATTCCTGGCAAGAGCCTTCCACTGGTAAGTTTCCTTCCAAGATCATTACTTTTTCTTAAATTAAGGCCTACTTTAACATGAAAATAAGGTATTCTTCTCTGACAGAAGAATAGGTTGGGAGCTTAAAAACAAACAAAGAAAAACCCCACAATATAAGTTGAGTGATAAAGGAGGTAATTATTTACCATTTTAGTGGTATCCTGAACAAGCTTCCAATATGCTGCAGCTCAAGCCTCTTCCATAAAAGGAGAGGGGACGGAACACACATCTTACTTTATCACTAACTTTAGCCTTCTGTAATTACAACCTGTCTTCTGAATTCTTGTTTGTAAGCATGCAAAAAACTAGTTAAGAGGTTGCAGATAACTCTGGAGATCTGTTATCTCTGTCTTTGAAATGTTAAGGACAGTATTGTAATGTGTGCTTATGCTTCAGTCTCTTCCAGCAGGGATATTCTCTGGTGGGGGAAATAAGAGAGGGTTTGAGGTACTGTTAATGTTTGTTGTACTGTTTACAAATGTTTAATAACTTCTCTAGTCTGGAGCACTTCACTTTCCTCTAGCAAGACCTTCTGAACCCTAAATAAGTATCAGCTGTACATTGGCAGAATCAAGAGTTCCAAGCCAGGACTTAGACCTGTCATGCCTGCATGAGTAGCAGAGGTGAACTTTCTCCTCACTTCAGCCTTTGCTTCTTACAGGCAGGAGCTTCCTTCTCACAGCATCCATGTTTCCCAATTGGAGCACGGGAACACAGGCTTCAGGGTTACATCTAAATCTTCAGTTTTTCATCAGACGCTATATTTGCAATTTGACAGCAGCTGCGGTGTTGGTCTTACAGCTTTGTTATTGCACTTGGCAATTGTGAGATCTTGTAAGATCGTTCCTCTGGTGAAGTCTAAACTTGATTGGTATTTCTGTTGTCAGTGGTAAAAGTGCAGCTGAAATAACTGTGCCAGCACTTTTAGCAGGGCAGGTAGATCATGCAATTGGTTTGTTGAGGCTTTGTGTGGTTTGCTTGTTTTGTTTCTAAAGAGAGATGATTGCTCTTATTCATAGATTTAATCTTTCAAATACAGCCAAAGTTGCTTTAACTCACTTTTGATACCTGGGTCTGTGCTGTGAACCAGCTTCCACTTCTTGCACAGGAACTTTAGCTATAAGCAGGGCATGAATTTTTTCAAGTCTTTAATTCTAGGGGTAAATACCCAGTTCTGCTGCAGGACTTGTAATCCGCAGCTCTGGTAAGAAAACAAAGCCTTATTTTGGAACAGTGCAGTTAATTTGATTAGACTGGACTCTGCTGTGCTGTGTGCTAAAGACCCCTAAGTACTGAACACTTGATTCCTCAGCACTGGTGAGCTGAGAATTACTATGTTGAGTAAAAGTACTTTGCCTGTGTGCGCTATTCTATAGGCGTGATGATGGGTCAAAACAAGCTTTGCCTTCAAACCAAGCATTTTAATATCTTGGGTTTGTTTGTTGCTTATACAGATTGATATTACTCTTCTGACTAAAGCTATGGAATTTTGTGAAAACTCCTTTTTGTTCTGTTCATGGTTTTAAGGCTTTAAGTGGTTAGCCCTAAATAGCAGTAAGGGCACTTAGCTGAACCTGCTGCTCTCAGTTTAAATAGTGGTCTAGTCAACAGGGGCAACTGAGAGCAGTCTTTGGAAGCAGTTTATATTCATTCTTTGAAGTCTATCTTCAGAAACAAAATGTTCCTCAGAAGTAAAATGCTTTTTTCTTCTGAGTACTGAGATTTGAAACTACATGTAAAAATAGCTGTGTTAAACATCTCTTCCTAGAACTTAAAACATCCTTTTTACTGTTACTTGTATATCTATGAGTCAGCACTGAATTGAGTCACACACTTTCAATAGCAACCAAACCACTCGCTTTTGTGAGCTCCATCATCCTGTAGGTAGCACAGTGAAGGGACTTTGGAGTGTTAGCAAAGTTTGTTCTGGCCAGCTCCAAAAGCTTCACATAAGACTTACTTAACAACTAGGGAATTGCTTTTTCCTTCATGGAACATTCACACTGTGGCCTTTCCTGCAGGATCTGACTTCTGGAATGAAACTTCCTGTGCTGTTACACATTACTAGGTTACACATTGAGAGCTGTAAAGTTGTCACAACTGATGTTAATACAACTAGTAAATAAACCTCATGTCTCTCCTTCAGGTGAAGAAAATAGCAGCTGAATACTATGACAACCTGCCCCAATATAACTCTTGGATAAAAGTACTGTATGACTTCGTGATGGATGACACAATCAGCCCATATTCACGCATGAAAAGGCAATTAAAGGGTGAAGTGAAGCAAGATTAAACTTCTGGCAACCAAAAAACTTTGAAATGTCTGCTTGCTTTAAAGTGGCTGGTATAAAGGTCTCCTGCTAAAGCTGTTCACCTGTGTCCTGAATTAAGATGTACAGCCACATAGCAATGCATCCTCAAGGATTTTGTAGCAGACTCCCACCAGCTATAACATTCCTCACAGTCCTCATATTCATTGGTTTAATGTGTCTCTGTTTGCCTAAGGATCAGTGTTACATGCATAATGCAAAATCACTTTGTTACAGAATTTACTTTGGTAGGTGTTAAATCTATATAAAATGTCTGCCTGACTCATAACAGTTTAAAAGTTCTCAATGTAGTATACTGCCCTCAACATGCTATTTCGATGACTAGTTTTAAAATGCTGTACTTATCTGTTAACTCTAAACTAACATGATTTGTAAACTTAAACATTCTGTTGAAAATGTTTCCGAACTGATGGTTGGAAGAACTAAATTTGCACAGAAATGTTAAGTCTGCTTTTGTTTAAATATGTTATGTGTCATCTGAAGTATTGCTTTGAAGTTCTACCTTTTCTACTGGAAGTACCTTAAAGGAGCAATCTATCAGAATGAAACTGGTATCTTCAAGATGCCTTCTGTGACTTCTTCGTAAAAAAAAAAAAAAAAGGTGGGGAATTCAAGGATATTGCCAACTTCAAGGGTCCCACCTACTGCCTGAGCTGCTTCTGTTGCCCTGTAGTGTGAGCAGGTGGCATTTAGGTAACTTAATATACCTGATGTGGGGTTTCATGTTGGAAAAATCTTGTTTGGGGGTTTTCTGATCTTCAAAGAAAAATTGTTACCATGTTACTATGGTTTTAAATATAAATATTTACACTCATTTGGAAATTTGGCTTTTATGGAAAACTGAATGGATTAAAACAGATACTATTCTGGCAAACAAGTCTGGCTACAACCACTGACAATACTACCTATTAGGCACATTAGTCATTTGTGTACACAGAAAGGTTGTTAAATAATCTTGTTTGTTTTTTTCCCCCTAAACCTACAGCACGCTCCATAAATACTTGTCTTTCTTACATATTAAAATGTGGTGAGAGGTGGTGATAGCAAACTTCCTGCTAAGGAATTTTTTTATTGGGAACAGATAGACTTGCTGGACAGTGAAAAACCTTTCCATACCCCAGCACACTAGATTTGCCTTGTACCCTCTAATGCATTGATGATGGCTTTAAGCAGTCAAAACTGGCTACAAATCACTCTTAAACCTCAAATGGTGGTTCTGTGGTATGTTCTTCATTAATCTGAAAGATAGAATCTGAGGAAGGTGGAAGTTCTAGCTGCTGTAACCCAACTTTAGATGCCTTCAACTCCCGCATTTTGGTGTGGTTTTTTGGGATGTTTGTTGGTTGTTTTGAAAAAGTGAGTGCCTGAAAAGAATGTATTGGTACCTCTTAACTCGGTCTCGACTGCGGTGCTGTTTTAATGGGTGTTTTGTTTAAGTGTAGGCCCTTATCTGTGGCTAAGCAATAGAAGTGGTATGAAAGTCTGCCAGCCACCTACTAAGTGACTTCATTATGCCAGAAACCTGCCAGGTAGCCAGTGTGGTGCTCAGGGTGGAATGTAATGTCAAAATAGACATCCAGTATTTTTACATGTTGTTAAAAAGCCAGGATGAAAGTAATACTGCCTTGCATTTTTGATTGGCCCCCTTATGCTGAAGGACTTAAGCTTTAGAGAAGTTTGATATTTCTAAAGCAAATTTGAGACCTGTTCTATTGAGAGGTGATATAGATGACCTGTAAAGAATCACTGCCTTTCCTCCCTACTCCAGGGAAAACAGACTTTGACTGAAATACTTGTAAAGGCTTAAGGAGTTGCAAGCCAATTTCTTTTTAAGCTGCTTAGTTAATATCACCTTTTGTTTCTTAAATTGTCTTTGTTAATGATTTATCATAGCTGGATATAGGAAAGTGTCTACAAACTTTTATGGCTAAGAAATTCAGTTATCCTGCATGAATATTTAAGATAACCAGAGTTCAGAGTAAAAATTCTATAGTTAGTCTTAGTTACCCACTTCACGGAATTCCTGATTTTAAACAGGGCTGAAGTTGCCATCTCTCTTGTTTAAAATTGCAAGTGTTGCTTTAAGGCGGTCTTAAGGGTAGGGTTTTCCCTTCCAACTCAAATGATAAATATATTATTTTCACTTCAAGAGGTACTGAATAGTGGGGAATTCTGCGGGAGGTATCTGTGCTTGCCATAATCTTTCTGAAACATCTGCTACTGGCTACCTATTAGAGAACAATTTACTGTATTAGGTTAAACTGAGCCAGTGAGACTTAAGTTTGGATTTTAACAATGGTCTCATTCTTGCAAGCATTGGTAGTGACCCTTCTTAGGCACATAATTCCTGTGTAATCCATAAAAAGCCTTAGCAGCTAACTTCAATAGTAAGAACGGCCAAAAGCAGATAATTTGAAAGGTAACCAGCATAGTTGCATCCCTAAAAAACAATTAGAAGTATTCCTGAACCACTGGTTAAAGTAATTAGGACCAACTGGCCCTACTTAACTTGTTTGATATATTCTAAATGAACAATGAATTCAAGTATGACTGGAGAAAGCATGGTGTTTACTCCAAAGGCATGACCTAGAAATATGAAACACTAACATTTAAAAAAACCCCACATATGAACCATCTAGTTATTGTTTTAAGGAATTAAATAGTTTTCATTAATACAATTAAAACATCTGGCAGAAAGGGGTTAGTATAATTTTTGAAATGTTTCTCTGGAGGGAGCTTTGACTAACTGGTGAAGAACAAATTAAACCTAAACAGCATCAAGAACCCTGACAGTTAACCCTATTGTTTTTTTTCTAAATCTAGTCAGATGGAATGAGTTAACTTTGGTGTTTCTACATGTTTATTAGGGTTTGTTCCTTTTAGTTTGTCAGTTTGGAAAACAACTCCTTATGTGAAATCAGTCAGGAGTTTTAACAGTCACCCAAGTATTTTAGCTGCAGTTAAATTGTGCAGAGCTCTGAATCTCCTCCAGGCCTTTTAGAATAACCAGCAGTTTTCAGAATAAACTTCCCTGCATGGCTTTTAACACTCCCTGCACCCAATTATCTGAAGCTGCTTAAGTGGAATAAGTAATGCATCCTGGAATCTGTTTGTACTAGGCATTAATTTTCCCACAGGACAGGCGTGGGTATACTCCTCTTTCAGAACAACTCTTTGCCTCTGGCATTCCCGATTTGCTGTTGAACCTGTCTGCTTCCCAACATTAATGTGCTAAGTGGGTGCATGTGTCTAGTTGCAGAGCTCCCTGCTGTCAGACCCAAGGCAGGACTTCCTCCCTGAAACCAGAGGTCAGTGGAAACAGTTCAGACTTCCAATTGTGTGTCTCGGAACTCCTCTGGTGAAATCATTAAATGAACTGGTGAACACATAAGACAAAGATCTCCAGGTGCTGAGCCATGGATCTGTTGATGGTAAGTGGACACTGTCAGATGATTGGGTCAGTGTCTCACCTCTGCCTTCCTGACCTTTTATTCCTTCTATCAGATGGAGTGGTATGCCACAGCAGAGCTTAAAGCAGTTCATTCCTTACTTAATGATGAGGTTCTGATGCCTTTTTCCTGGTCTTAAAAATTAAGAGCCAGACATGGTTAAGGGAAAAAGGGTTTTTACCTCAGTATTTAATAAGGGTCCTTAGGGTGCACCACTTTGCCAAGGTGGGATGCGCAGAAATGCACACACACGACAGATCATGTATGTAGTTTTATAGTCCTTGCAAATTAGCGTATAGCAGAAAGATTCCATAATGAGAGGCTTGAATGAATAGCATGATATCTTCCCATCCTGAGGCATTCCCCCCTGGATGGGCCTAATCTTACTTTACAGGATGTGTTCTAGAGAGGACCTTGGTTTCTCAGGATAGTGTAAGGCTTTCTGGCCTCCAACTGCGAGGCCTCCAGGATGTTTGGTCTCCTGGTTTAACAGAATACTAGGACTATGCTAAGTTATCAAACTTAAGGAATTGCAAGTATGCAGGCTAAGAGCACTGGGGATACATAAAAGCTATATAAAAGGTTTATAAAAGGTACATAAAAGAAAAGGCAAAAAATCATCATGGCATCAGTTCAACAGCTGATAACATCAATGCTACACACTGCAGGCTGCCATACTCCTGTTGGACGAAGAGGAGGAAAGTGACTTTGAAGCAGCAACTTTGTCTAAGGAGTTTGGCACAGCTTTTGGAAACTGTACTCCTCTGTAATTTGGAAGTCTCAAAAGACTTACAGCAAAGCAAGTTCTGCTGTTTAGCTTGTGTGTTGCAAAGCACAGGAGTCACTTCTGGGTCTGCCAACATTGCTTCTGCAATGTCCTAGGAAAACACTTTGATAAACAGGTGTGTCTGAATCCTGTGCATCTGCCTTTAGCACAGCAACCTGCAACTCCACACAATTATCTCTTCTCTAGCAAATCTTGTATTTCACAATCAAGCCTGAAGTGGGATACAAGACTTTAGTCAGGACAAAGATGTGGAAAAAGCTTCCTACTGAGCCAAGAATGAAGACAGCATTTTTCTTTTCTCCTTTCAACAGTTGTTCACACAGTGCACTGCCTCTGCCCCCCCTCCATGCTTAAGTTAGCATCTAGTATGCTCTGGGACAGGATCATTCTTGTGGTTTTGATAGCTGCTAGCCTCAGGAAAAGGGAGAGGAGAATGGCATGATGAACAATTTCTTGATCTTGTCACAACAGAAACAAGATGACTGGAGGCAAAACCTCGAGGCACGTCTGCTAGGAGGGGCAGTAGCTGCATATGCAGAACAAAATATTTGTCTCTATTGCATGACAAGGCTTGTTTCTTAAAGCAGTTCCCCTTTTCTGTGTACAAAGGATCTCTTCTGTACAAAGGGTCATTGTTTTTTTAGTGATATATACTATAGCCTGAGCAGAATTTCCCACAAGGAGCAGTGTGGGTGAACACGTGTGTGAGCAGGCAAATGGAATTCAGCTGCCTACCCTTGCCTGCTCCTTGCCCCACATGGAGCCCAGACAAGGTAGGCAGACAGGATACGGACACTTGACTGATCTGACTTTTTCTGCCTTTCACCCTAACTTCAGGTTTTCTTGTGCATTCAAACCCTCCTGCACCCCACTTCCTCTTCCTTTATCACCTGTTATGAAGAATGATCATGAGACACCTTGAATAATAAACATGTTTTGTGTTGGCACTCTTGAAAAGATTGCAGTGCTATTACTACTATTTGATAGCATTTCCTCCCTTATCTTGCCTTGAAAGTCCTACTGCTTTCTTGCTCCATACATACCCAGGAATAATACCATCATACAAGAAAAGGAAAAAGTTCTTAGGTGGATATGCCAGGGCTTGAGGACTCCACTCCTGCCTAAGCTCACCATCTGCAGCTATCTTCAAGGATGGTAGCAGGAATCTTCTCTGTGTATCCATAAAGGAGAAATCACTTATTCTTTTCACTGGCTCACTCAGCCACTCAAGTGAATTGAGTGTATCATCATTATCATCATAATCATTATTATTATTATCATCATAATCATCATCATCATTATTATTATTATTATTATTATTATTATTATNGTAGTATTATGAGCAAAGACTGTAAGAACTGTGTTTGTGCAGCCTTGAGAAAATAAAGCTTAGGGAGAGAATTTAACACCCTGTTCCAGGGGTGATTACAAAGAAGATGGAGACTCCGTTTTTTATAAAAGTGATGTGGAAAAGAGCAGGGGTAAAAGTGCAAGTTACTCCTGGGGTGCTTCCCACTGGGAATGAGGAAAACTATTCCATTAGCTGATTGTTCTCATTGTGAAAAATCTCCCCAGGGAAGTGGTGGATTCCCCAGTGTCAGACACTTGTAAGATTCAGCTGGACAGGGTGCTGGGCCATCGGGTCTAGACTGCTTTTTGCCAAGAAAGGTTGAACCAGATGATCATTGAGGTCTCCTTCGGACATGGTATTGATTGAAAATGAAGATCCTTCTTCTTGGATTTCTGGGAATCATAGTTGAAGCTTCAAGGCTGATTTACAATTAAAAGCAGACACATCATCATCATCTGCTTTATATACAGGGACTTAATTTGTTAGTCTTATGAGTCAGAATTTGAGTCACTGAGGCTCCAGCTTCCCTAGGAGAGGGAGGGAATGTCATATCATGTTGAGCAAAAATCCCAGTGGTATGAACAAGCTGCCATGAGTGTCAGTGTTTTGAAAATGCAAGTCTGTGGTGATTAGTTACATGTGGTAGCCTTCAACATGTACCTTTGAGTAAAAAGGTGCAGCAAGATTTCTTGTTAGCTGGTAATTCTGAGAGTAATTTAAGATGTAAGGTACTGTTCTCCATCAAGGTCAGTCTTAAAGTTAGATCTGGTTGTTCAGGGTATTTGTTTAAATGAATTCAAGTAGGAGATTAAATGATCTCCCTCTTAAGTGTTTAAGTAAGTAGGTGGGGATGCTTACAGATTACATGTTGCTTACCAAAACTATTTCATTGGGGTTCTTCCCTGAAGCATTGTAAATTACATAATCCAGCACTTTCAGTGTTTTGTCTTAACTTGGATACTTTCCAATTTGCTGATGCTGGAAGTTATGACCTTCCTTCCAATATGGAATCTCTTGCATATTTTTTTAAAAAAAAAGAAAAGCTCTTGGCCTGCTTTTTAAAACAGTAACATTTTTCTTCCTCCAGAGGATACTGAAACACTGTAAAAAAGTTTTTGTTGTTGCAAATTTATCTGTTTAGGAAAAATAATTAAGAACCAGCTTGTTAACTACCTCTTAAATCAAATGCTTTCTAGGTTGAATCATAGTATAGTAGCACTTTGCAAATTCCAAACTTTACTCTCTCCTAGGTAACCCTCCCAGCTTGCCATCTGTGGGCAGTTTGTTTTGGTAAGGTGGAAGGAAGCTGTTAGCAGCTCTGAGAACCTGTGCTGGCACAATTATGTGTCACTGTACTCAGAAAATGCATGATTAATGGTGTGATAACATCCAATGCAGCACTTTCCCAGCCTACTTTCACAGCTCTGTCCTCCCCGTGCTTCTTTCAGTGTCCTTGTTCTGGAAAACACAGCAATTTTCACTGATGGTTGAAAAGAACTATTTGAGCAGTGTAAACACTTAGAAGGGTTAGCCTGTGCCTCAGAGACTTCTCATTCAGGGCACCAAATATATCAGAATGGTATTAGCTTTTTAGCACTAAGAGCACTCATTTTGACAATGTAAATGGTTATAAGCAGGAAGCATGTATTGTATCCTTTATTCTGGAGACAGTTAAATTAAGGATGCTTTAGAGCAGTAGGTTGTGATGACCTTTTTTTCAGATGCAGTATAAAAAGCTGAGAGATGGATTTAGTACAGCTTCTTTCCAACCTGTCTCTTGAAAACAGGCACAGGAACTGCAGAACTCTTCACCAGTGTAGAGTAAGTCTCTTCTGGGAATTGTCCAAATGTATCACCTGCACAGTGACTGATGCAGTTCTTCATACATTATTTGATCCTAACAGTGCCAAGAGAAGAGGAAAAATACCTCAGACAATGGCAAAAAAATTACACAATATTTAGAAGTGACTTTGTGTATTATTTAAGCAAATGAAGCAACCCAGCTCTATGAGCCACTAGCTGCATTTTAAAACATTTACAAACAAAAACCTAAATAAGGCAAACCCCCACTACCCTGGCTCATAAATGAGGTTCTCCAGGGAGAGTCACCAATGCTGTGTAGTTCACAGAGGCCTCGGGCAGAGTTCTTACACTTCATGTTGCCATGCTAGGTTAGATGGCAGCTTTACTGAGAAGGTACTGCCCTCTTCATCACAGGAGCTGCTGAACTGACACTTTCCTCCCCCCTCTAGTTCTGCACAATGAACAGACAAGATCATCTTTTGCTAGTCTAACTGAACTGTTCCTTAACCCTTTTCACTGGTCACTCAAAATGACAGTTTTGAGGAATAGAATACTTCCACTGAAATAACTGGCTTCAGAAGGTGATGTCTGTCCACAGCTTTAAGAATTTTGTTTGAGTCAACCAATTAAACCAAACACAGAGATGCCTATGGGATATAGGAGGTAAATGCACTAGATCAGTAAGATGCATCCTTTTTTTAAAAACTATTTTCCAGTATTCATAGCAACTTCTGTAGAGTTTTTGTCAGACTGAATTCATCTAGCAGACAGAAAGTAGCATCTGGAAATGGGAGGTAAGTATCTTGTACTGCAATAGATATTTCAAAATACCTAACTGAAAAGTCTTCAGATGAATATACTTCAAATATAGGACTCTCAGATAGATGATATTTAGGCTGCCTTTGAGATGCAGAATAACATTTTTGGTTAACCAGAAGAAATACATTCTAACACTTAACAGTTATTGCTATGTTCGAGGAGATGCTTCAAATTTTTGTGGCTGTTTGCTTAGTGATTAGCAAAGGGAAAACAACTACCAACATCATTTTCACAGGTTCTTGGAGCCACAGACCAATTTTAAATTTTATGAAAGTTCACTGACCATCAAAATACAATAATAATGAAAGGAAATAGTTAACTAACTTCTCTCTAGCTAGTGTTAAATGTGAATACATTACTGTATTCTGGCTGCAGTACACTCTTGGCAACACATGGAGACCTATACGCAAGCTCTGCAATAACAGCAATTCCTATACATTAACCTCAAAATTATAGTAATTAAGATGAGTGAACAGCTTTCCTTTCAGTCATTAAAAGGAACAGGGCATAAGGAAACATTTACAAGAAACTTCCTTGACAAATCCAAATAATGAGAAAAGTGGTAAGAAATAACTAAGATAATAAAGCGTGTTTTATGTCCCATGTCAAATTTATATCTCTTGCACATCAGCAGAAAAGGTTGAGCATCTTTGTGTGTCATCATCACGGGGAAGGAACGATCGTGGCCAGGATGTGGTGCACTCTAAAGGGTTTGACTTCTAACTGAAAATTCAGCAGACAAGAGCTTAGGGCCAGGTTAATAATCAATCTGGGAATGTCAGTGAAGTCCAAGGCACCACACTAAAAGATAATCTTGATATCTTGGTAAGCCATCTACATGCAGTGCCTCATCTGCAGCAGAAAAGGGAGGCTTTAATTTCTGACCTTAAAACAAACATTAGGTTTGTTAATGCAGAAACAGGTAGTGTCAGTTTGAAATATATCTAAGTATGCTGCAACCTTAACCATTCCCACCAGTCTCCAGCATCAGAAGAGTGTCCTCCCCAAGGGAGTAATGAGCCATACATACTTGAATATTATCTTACCTTTTTGGATACAGAAGACTTCACTTTCCTAAAAGCTTCTTCGAAGTGTTTACGAGAAATCTTGATTTCTCCTTAAAGAACAGAGCATCATAAATTAGTAAAATTGCAGACAAGTGACAATCAAGTCACTGTTGCATGTATTTCAAGGCAGCGTTCATGAAACCTAACTAACTGAATTCCCTTAAGCTTTCTGGAAGTGAATCCCTCAAAGCCTGTTGCTTCCAGTTCTGGGCTTTTTTTTTTTTTTTTAACATAAATTTAATATTAAACTTCCCTGTTACTTAAGAAGTACCTAGAAAACATTTTGCTATCATTCCAGTTCTACTCAATTTCTAAATAATTGGCTTCATATCATTGCCTTCTCTGGCATTGCCCAGAAGTGATGAAAGCTTTCACTGTTACAACTCCCTGTGTTTATGCAAATTGCTTTTCTGACCTTAATGCAGCTATCCACAATAATTATTCCTAATAATAACCTTTTGAACAGGTTTTCTTAGTATGTTAAAACATAAGCATACTTCAAATAAGTCATGGATTCCTGTGATCTCACAAGGAAGTACCTTGTTTAATCTTGACTTAAGAATCCCAAGATGCTACTACTATAAAGATTCATTACAAGCTAACACTATGCACAGGTATCAGATAGGACAGAAATACAAATTGTAGTCTTGTTTGGTGCGTTTTTTTCATGTCTTTCATTAGGATGATTATTGCTTTTACTTCCACCTTTGCCACATGAAATAGGATGTGCCAACTTGAAAAAATGGTTAACATTAATATATTTTGAGTCTGAGTTGAATAAAAATTTCTGCTGATATACTAAAAGACTAAATAGCAAATGGAAGGTACTAAATTAAAAATTAAATATACCTTGGTTAAGATATAAAGCAGAAGAGCAAATAGCCTACAGTTATTATTACCTGTGTTAAAAGTAAAGATGAAAGTTAAAGTTCACTGAACTAAACATACAACCTCACTCCTCTCTCATCTCACTTCTCTGGAGCTCGTATTCAATATTCCTATTACCAAATAAAGTTATACCTGGAAATATTGAAGATGCAAGTTTAAAATGTCAGAAATTTAACATATTTCCCCAAGGAAATGCTATTTACAGTACGAAAAAGGTTCACCTTGGGACTTTCTGAGAAGACAGATTACTTTTAGACTGAGTCATTAAAACTCCATAAAACAATAAAATGAAGCTTCGAGAATTTAATTTTGCTTTCACTTTTGTTTTTAAGCATGTAACTTTTTAATCAAACTGTGACAATGCTATAGGGGGGGAGAAAATCTCCTGCTAGGTAGTTTACTTCTCATTGCAAGTTAGTTAGGCTACTTCATGCTTATTATGTGCTAAAAGCTTGCCCAAAGCTTGATCATGTAGAAAATGGAGCTGTCAGTAATCTAGACCGTGGCTACTTGCATTAACACACTTTGCCTTTATTTCTGATGACAAAACCATTTAGTCTGAATAAATAGGTACAAATATTTTATTGTTTACAATCATTTATACTGATAAATTAAAGTAATGAAGTATATCAACAGGTACAATCTTTTTAAAAAAAGACCAAGGTCTTGAAACACTAAATAGGAAATTGGTGTTTTCCTATTTACATAGATGAGTGAGGGATAGGTGGTTCCTATCAAACAAGGACCAGATCTTGCTTTTCAAATTCAACCACAAAGATACAAAACTTTATCCTCACTTGTTAAACCACACTTGCTCTTAACTGCTCTGACAAAAAATCTCATAGATTCTCATAGCCCTACAGACTACACAGGTGATGTGGGGCTACTGGCTATCTTTTATAAAAACGTACGAAAAGGGTCATAGTTTAGAAGGTCTGTATTTGTCACTGCAGCTGAAATAGGTAAGAATCTCTCGTATTATGATATTTCTCATACCCTATACATTCTTTGTAACTAGATCTATTTGAAATACATATACAAGATCAAGCTAAACAGGTGAGTTAAGATGTTAATGGGAAGAAGTCACCAGGAGCACATGGTGTTCACCCCAAGTTTCTGAGAAACTTGACTAAGAAACTGCAGAACTGCTGCAGTAGGGTGGGTCCCACTCTGGCAGTACTGCTGAAACCACTTTTATGCACCATCTTCAGTGGTTTGGAAAAGGGAGGCAGAAGTGAAACTCCAAGTTTGCAAATGACAGTGAACCCTTCTGGGCACTCAAATGCTGTGCCAGTGATGAGGAAATCCAGGAGGACCTCATAAAAGTGGAAATCTGCCCAATTGTTAGGAATTTCCCCTACAAAATTCTGTATCTGGCAATCTCAGACCATAGTTACTAACATGATCAGCTTGCCTAGGCTGGTTCAAGTTGGCAGTAGAATTTCTGAATTCTTCTAAGAAATATCACAAAAAGGGTACCTTTCCATTTCACTTTCTAAAAGTACCTTCAAGCAAACTACTGCTGAGTGTTAAAAAAACCACACCCCTGAATTTACTCCAGAGGAAAATATCAGGTATAACAAGAAATTGCAACAGTTTCTCCAGAAGAGAAAAGAGCAGCCCTGATTCCAAAGGACTGACTGAGGAGGACACTCAGCACCCATCCCCAGTCAAGCAGAGCGTGGGAGGGAGGCAGCTGAGCGTAACACTTGCTGTAACACTGATGGAAGAAAATCCCCACTCTTATCTTGAAGATAAAAGTGAACAGGGTCTCAAATCAGAAATCGCCTTACATGTTTTCATACCGATCAGGGCTGCCATCTTGGAAATCCAAGGATAGTCCAAACAAGCAGCTGCTATAAACATGCAAACCAAGCTGTACATATATTATGGAGTTGTTGCTGGCTGCCTACACATCCATGCAGTCAGTGCTTAAGCTGCAGTCCTAACTATGACGGCTGAATTCAAGTGATGAACAGCTTTGAATAAAGGCTGCTGTATTCGGAACAATTATAAAAAAGAACTGGTTAAACTCAGAAATTTCCATCTCAAATCCATAGTTTTATCCAGCTACAGCAAGCAAAATGGGTAACACCAAGTCATACAACAGCAAAGGTTTTTATAGCTCAGGGTTTTTTCCTCCTCTAGTTGAACATGCTTGTTGCCTTAGAACAAGGAATGCACACACTGTGCTCTGTTAACCTGCTGTTGCTAAAAACCAGACAAGACTGGATAGGTACTAGATAAAAAAGAATCCTTCAAAGCCATTAAAATTTCAGTGTTGTTCTTAGAAATCCGGGGCATAATGAAAGTTGACTATATTTTCCAAGGACATAACCTGAAAAGTCACAATTCCATCTTAGCTTAGCATGTTGACTTAAGGACAAAATAACAAAATTACTGGAAGAAATCTAAACAGACAGGCATTTAATATAAAACTTTCAATCTATAATTTAAAAATCCCGAGGAAAATATAACTTAAACCAAAAGCTCAGACAGATAATGAAAGGGCAGAGGTTGTACTTGAATCAATTTATAACTCCCTGTTAAAGTCCTGGCAAGAGGCACTGATGAGCTAAGCACCAAAGATCAAAAGTGGCACTCAGATTTTCCCAGCTCCATCAGTGCTGGATGTACGTGCTCAGTTACACAAGCCAGCTGGGTGCCAAAGGCAGGTAATGAGGGAATGTGCAGTTTACAACCCTCCTCCAAATACGTCAGCACAATTAGTCTTTGGTAGTGATAGGGAAAATTGGCAAAGAGGTATTTAGTCTAGAAAATAATCAGTTTACATAATCATTCAACAGAATCTTTTATTTAAGGTTGCAAGCCTAAATTCTTTTAAAATAAAAATTATGCTGACTTTCCAGCGTAACTATTTTTCCTGTACCCTCCCCTACCTCCTCTTATGTGACTTAATTTTTGTTTGGCTCAGAAGTCAATCAGTCAATGACATACAGCTTGCAGAACTTTATGCTTGTCTTGAACTGCTTTAAATATTTTACATTCCATTTATCTTGTCACTGTTCAGTTAAGATTTTCTTTTTTAAAGCTTTCTTACCCTTCTTGCTTTGAGTATTCTGCAGGGCCATTTCCTGTCTCAAAGCACAAATGGAAGCCTCGCGCACGAGAGCGGAAAGGTCTGCCCCTCTAGAGATACAAACAATAGGTTATTTGGGGATAAACTCCTCTTGTCTTTTGCTGATGGCAGAAAGAAAGGCAAGACACTAAAAATGACATTAAAAACTGGTTGTGCTGTCACAAAGTTTCATCTTAAGAACACTGGAAAGAGGCCTGATGACTACCACATTATGGAGTGCTGCCCTTCAGATTTCAGCCACAGATTAAGATCAAATGAATTAAAAGCAAGGGAAGAGGCAAAAACCCCTTTGAAAATGCCAAAGAGTTGATTAATAATCTGCCACTTGGTGGGAATGTAACTTCTTTTTTTTATGAAAAGAATCATATGAAATCCCTTATCATTACAAAAAGGAGTTGCTNCGTAACTTCTTTTTTTTAATAAATCTTATGAAAAGAATCAAATGAAATCCCTCATCATTACAAAAAGGAGTTGCTCAAAGCTGCATCAACAGTAAAGTTAACATACCCTTAAAATAAGTATCCACAAAACATGGTCAGATCAGTTTAAGTATTTGTTTCCAGTTTCCTGGAACTGGAACAGCTGGAATTTTTCACAAGCCTTTCAGCTGGTGAAAGTCATTGAACCAAAAAAACTTTTCAAAATTAACTCCCCCTGCTTCATTTGGGGGTACTAGGTATAAGTATTTAAAAAGCAAAAATTAAACCCAACCAGATAAAAGAAAAACCCCGAACAAACCAAAACCAAAGAAATCAAAACCCACAACAAAAACCCAAACTCATGCACACACACAAAACCCCCAAACTCAAAATACAGATTAACTCAAGCATCAAAAAAACCACAACCAAACAACAAAAGCCCAAACAAAAAACCCACAAAAACCCCACAACAAAAAACCAAACCAAAACCCACACGCACTGAAAAAAACCCCACTGGACCATAAACCAGTGAATGAAAGGTGTAGGAAGAAAAACTACTCATCTTTCCCAAGTAATATTGTGGCAAGCAGCCTGTCACAAACTTTATCTTCTGTGAACTCCATAAAAACATTGAGAATTACTAAATTATTGAATAGCTTAAAGCTTTTTAAGTTTTATGGACAATAATTGCAAATTATTCTGACAGAAATGGCCATCAAGCTTTCCCTAAAGCCACACCTTGCTATTCCCAAAGCACAAGTTGAAATGGGCCCTCATTACTTTGTCAAACAGATTGCTCGCAGCTCTGTGACAGAACAAGTTGGTTATGGCTGTTTATCCAATTTGCTTTCATCATCATTGTATATGGGCCCACAACTTAAAGAGGGCTCTTTTCTCCTCAGATGATGCAAGAATTCTAAAATAAAACCAAGGGAAAGCAAGATGCCTCCACTGTTCTGTATTTACAACATGAAGAGCACTTTTCCGGATGAAGAAGACTTTAGCATCCATTTATTCCTACCAACTTCTTGGAAAAAAGCACGAGTGAAAGCAAGAAAAATACGCTAAGGGAAAAGGTTTATAAAGTTAAAAAATTCTCTTAATAATACCAAAAAACCACATCTGATCATGCACCAGAAGACTGCTGGCACTGCACATTAAATAGGAAAGTCAAAACTAGAAGGTACTCACGTATAACAATCACAGTGCTGACTGTAAGCAATTTCCTCCAGGTTTACATCACTGTCTAGTGGAGGTCGGGTACCATCCTAAAGGAGTTGAGTTGAGAAAAAGGGGAAGGTAAGAAAACATTTCATTTTTACATCTGCCATCTCTGAAGTGATTAATTTTCTTTAATCGGGAATCATATAGGGATCTGATAAATTTCCTGCAATATTCACAAATACTAAGTTTTAAATCTCAAATTGGCAAGAAGGATAATCAGCCTTAAAACTATTTAATTATAAAATGTTAAGCAATGTTAAATTTTAACTTGCCACCCACAGATGATATTTTCTCTAAGGAAGTGATGGCCAGTCTGCCACATGGCATTGTAACACCAACACTATGACATATGTGGGCTTATTTTTAATATTAGCTGGTTGCTCCAGCAGCTTTCTTTAGCTGAACTTCCTCTTGTTTTACTGTGTGTTGAAATCAAATAGCTAAGCAGTAGGTATGCCAGTTTAGTCTTATCACCTTTAAGACTAAATTAATTGTATATCTTTTATATTCTGGGTATAAATTTTCAAACTTACAAGTTTTCCATCTGGATTTCATAGAGGTTTACATATACTGTAGATTTTTGGACACTACTTTTCCGTATTATTATTCCTTCCTCCACAAAGATCCCAGAAGCAGTTTCTTTTGTTATTATTTTTGCATCTCAAACAGCAAAAAATATTAAACTACATTATAAATGGTATTTGAAACTAGCTGATAAAATTTTCAAACACTGTAAGCTTGGAGAGCCTTCCTGTTATCCTTAGACAAGAGTAAAGTAGTATCATGATAGTGCAGAGATTCAAGATGTCTCTTGTGTCAAACAGCATCTGAGTTTTGACAGGAAAGAACACTTTTTTGATACAATGATGAATTTCTGCCAGAAACTCATTTGACAGAAATGAACAAATTCACATAATTATTTTCTGACTTCTTCAGAGGAACTAATATACTGCACACCTACAATACATTCAAGAGAAAAAATAAAATGTATAGTAAGTGGCAAGTTAAAACACTTAAATACTTAACAGAGTGGAACAGTCAAGGACTAGGCGCCGTAAGGAAACAATCTTGAATGAATCTTTAACAGTTAGAAAGGGGAAAAAAACATAGTAACACAACAAGTAACAAAAAGATAAAGCAGCAGCCTGATTTGAAAACATCCTGAAAGGAGATACTTTAACGATTCATACAATTCATAGGGGATACTTTAGTAACTCTTATAGGAAATTGCAAGCTAGAGAAATGCCTTCTCCACTAGTAAGAAATTTGAGGAGCAAATACACTGGGCATTTTTGCTCTGCCTTGCTCTCGTGCCAAGCTCCAGAGGAGCTTGATGCAGCTTGCAGGAATGTCAGTACAGCAGTAACTGAAACAAGCGAAGACAGGCTTCTCTTGCATAATATGCATGATTGGGAACGACTGATTTGTACAAGTTAACTGAAATAAAAGTCTTTCACAACAAAGTTTCAACCTACATTTAGGCTGTCTTCCTGACAACCTATTCCTCCCCCAAGCCCCTATTCTACCCCTCATGCTGCCTTTCTAAGCATCCATGTTTTCATTCAGCAACGATTCTGTTTCCACATGCTGTACATGTATTCCTTGGAGATTTCCAGGAATGCATGTCACCATCCAGAAGCCACTCACATCTGCACCAAACATTTTGTTTTCTCTAGCCTTAAGCAAATGTGTTCTCAAATTTTTCATATTTCCTCACCTAGAATGCATAGGTGAAATCTGACAAAAATTAAAGTATTTCAGTTAATTTAACACATTTCTCCCTCTTCCTACTCCATGTTCTTCTTTCCGATAACTCCTACACATTTTAAAAATTTAACTCCTCATTCACGACAAAGATTTGTAATCAAAATAGTCAGACTAGTGTGAATTAAGCATGCATGAAAGCATCTTGCCTTCCAAAATGCATGATAAGCAACATGATAACCAGTGACAGGATCCACAGAAACCAAGCTGATGATCCGCAGAAACCAAACGCTGTGCAATGTATTCCTTCTGTCACAAGAAGACCCATAAGCAGATAAGGCCACACCAAATATGATTTCTCAGCAGAAGACAAAAATACTCTGGCAATGGGATAATAACAGGGTTACCACATCCCACTGCCACTCCTCTTGGTGTTATCCCAACAGGAAGACGGGACTGTAGGCACAAAGATTCCCAGGAGAAGGGAGCAAAGACACTTCTCAGCAACCTCGCCCAAGATTTATGGCAGTAAACACAATTCTGAACTTGATTCTTGACGGGAAACTGAAAACATTTCTCCCTAAAAACCAGCTGGTCACTGCCAGACAAGAGGAAGCCAAAAGATGAAGTGAGGACTCTATTAATATAAAGTTCCTTATCCTCAGTGCTTCCCATGAGTGATCCTGCCCCCGCCAGGTGGGTTTGTGTATCTTGGTGGCTACCTGTGGTTGTGAGAGTGTGAGCAAGGGAAGCCTGTGAGAGTGAGAGAAATCAGCTCTGTTTAATGCCACCTTTTCCTCCAGTGAAGGGAGCAAAGCACCAAGCTCTGCTGCATTATTCTCCTACACCTCTAATTACCTTTGAAAACAAATTTGGTAAAACAAAAATCATGATTCCTTACAGTGTGTTTGAAAAATAATTCAAGGATGTTACACTCAATTTCTCTCAACATCTCATGAAAAGCAACCATCTTTAAGAACAGGGTTATAGAAAGTATTAATGAAGTATTTCTGCAAAACTCAGAAACAACAAACTCATCTAGTGCAAATAGCAAACGGGGAAATACCAAATATATTTTCACCCATGAAGTAATGCAGAGAACAAATGAAGGAAAGTCTAACACTCTGAATTTGTAGTGAGAGTTCACCCTCTGAACATCCATTTTGGCATGAAAGAACAGGCTTGAACAAGTCCTCACTTTCTGAATTGTGAATCAACTATTGCCCATACACCACAACTTTAAGGCTACACAAGTCTGGATTACCTTTTATTATAAATACACTAAATCATTTTTGCCAGACTTCTTATAATGCTATCTTTCCTCTACAGTAAAGATTTTGTCTCCTTTGCAGCTCAAAAAACGATCTGATAGAACACCTGCTCTTAACAACCAATACTGATCTACTGGAAAAAAGCAGGAAATATCCAAAGAAGTCATAATGCTCTGTATGTTCTTTTTTAAGGCCTTGACTACTGCTGTGCCATACTTGGAGAACCACTTACACAGAATTCTATAATCCAAGTCTCTGAGTGGCAGATTGTGCTGTTAACCGTGGGGAGGACCCATGAAGGCACAGATTTCACATTTTCACATTTACTTTAACCTACAACCTCTATCATCACAAGCTTTCTTTAATCCTAAAGCCAATTAGGTGTCACAATTACTGTTGAGCAAATACAGATGGAGCTTGTGAATCATTCTCGTGAATGTCTGGAACCCCCCAAAAAAAGCTTACAAAACACTTCTAGGCCCATTACTCACACAGATAGGAATCTTCTAATTAAATCTGTTCAAACTGTGACTATAAAGGCAGAAACTTCTGTGTTTAACAGGTTTGCTTTAACCAAGATTCATCAGTCCCTTGCAATCTCAGAGCAAATTTAACAGCAGATGGGCTGAGGGATTATTTTTATGACCTCATGGAATACATGAAAGTGTTTCATGAGACAGGATCCTGCAATTCTTTGTAACATTTAATTTGTCTTACATCATTCCACCAAGATTCAAGATTAAGGATATATTTCCAAGTACTCACTTTGGTGATGGTCTTCAAAATAGCAAGTCGATCTTCAGGTGGTGGCAAACCCACATAGAGGGTTTTATCCAGCCTACCAGGACGCAGGATAGCTGGGTCAATTATATCTTAGGGAGGGCAAAAATAGAAAAGAATTAATCCAGAAATGAGATGCACCCTTAGGAAAGTCTGCACATGAGAAGGAATACATACATATTTGTACCAAGACTCAAAGAAGCATTTGTGCCATGACGTGAAGCTCTAAGCATTAAAGTAGATGATTGAGAAAGTTTCATTTTTGTCAATAAAAGTCTTTACCATCCAGTACAATTAAGCCACATCTGCTCAATGATGGCTCATATATACCAGCTTCATTTCATTCACAGATAAGGACAACTTTGTATCTGGCAATACAGAATTAGGACATTTTTGCTGAGGGATTCCACATTAATTATTAGCAGTTTGTTCTACTGGAAGGAACTCTACCCAAAGGGACACTGATAAATCAAGCATAACAAGTACACAGGGCCAATCACAACGACCCATATGCAAACTTAATTTTATTGGTCATTTGCATTTCTACTACATAATAGTTATCTGAATGGTAAAACAGGAAACCCATGAAAATACCAAAGAAAGCTGCAAAGTACAGAATTTGTTTCCCAGGAAGAACTACAGACTCCAAATTTATTATGTGTGGAGAAGTGAGAAAGCAAAAATTATCACAAATGTTTCTAGAAAACCATCCAAAGCTTAAGTGTAACAGAAATGTGTAGCAGCCTTTTAGCACCACAGGCTTCAATACTGAATGTACACAAACTAAGTCAGGCTATAAATATTGGTATAACAAGAGTTACAGACAGAGCATATAACTTGGAAAAGGCCTCAATTTCAGCACAAACTATCTGCATGATATTTCTCAATACTTCTTGATGCCTGATTTCCCTAAGTACCAAAAACCAATAATGGTGTTCACTGCTCTATTTCACTAAGGAATTCTATTTAGTCACCATCCCTAGAGATACTAAAAAGATGCGTAGCTGTGGCACTTGGGGACATGGTTTAGTGGTGGACTTGGCAGCGCTGGGTTAACAGGTGGACTCCATGATCTCCGAGGTCTTTTCCAACCTAAATGGTTCTATGACTCTATGATATCCTACATGCCTCAGTAATGTGAGCAGCAAAGTCACAAAAGCACTCCCAGAAGATATAAAGAAATCTACGCTTTTACTGTAACAGACTATTTTAATGTATATAAATTCTATGGATGTGTGAGGTAACTACTGCAAGAACCTTTCCCAGAAGGGACGATTGACAGTTCCATCTAAGTCTTATGATGGAAATTATCAAGGCCTCCCAATGAAGCTGCCAACACCCTGCGCTGGCTCTGCCCTGCTGACAGAATGGAGCTAACAGACAAACTGCAGTTGTGTACATTAAAGTGAAACGTGGGAAAAGTGAAGCTGCTAATCTTTACTGTATAGATGTTTTAAAGAATACAGACACCACCCACGCCCTAAAACAGTAGCAGGGAAGTAAAGCTATGCCTTTTTTTTACTAATGAAAAAAGTTTGCTTAGCTCTGTCAAGACTTGAACCACCTGATCCTACCACAATATGGTCTTGATCCACTTTTTAAAGATACTCGTAGTTTTGTTCCAGTTGCTCTCTCACTTATGCTTAAAGGACAACTCCCATTATCTTTTTCTTGGACAAAAGCATTGTTTTTTTCCTAAGATACAGCAGTCATATGGAAGCAAAAATCAGCTACTGCAAATGTGATGAGAATGGTGAGGGGAGGGGGAAAAAAAAGAAGGAATGACTTGTATTAATTTAATCAAGACCAGATGAAACAAGGGTTAAACAGAATCCCTGCCATGGCAGGCACAGACAAAAATGTGTTACTTATACATCTGTGCATCATTCCAGATGACATTTTGTCTTGCTTTTGACACAAGTGCACTTTCCTGTTCCTGTGTTTCTTGTCACATTATTAATAGGAGATGACAAAGTTCACTCAAAGGATCAATTACAAACACCAAAACAAATACTCTCAACAGGGACTGCATTACAACACCAGGCACTTGCTGATTTCCCCATTCTAACATTCCAAAAATAAAATATTAAATAATATTTTAAAATATTAAGCTTGCTATGGAAAACACTATTTCCATTTTGCATGCTGAGAACATGGTACTCGCTATTTGTCCAACAATATGAAGTCAGCAATGTGATCTGAAGTTGCATTCATCTTTTTGTATGGAAATGATCACACTGCCTGCATTCAAAGAGTTACCACAACTGACAGAACTTGATAAGCTGCAGTAATGGTGGTTTACAGCAACAAGACCACACCAAAGCTTAAAACACAGATCTATACTCCTCATCTCCTTATGAATCAACTCATTTCATTCCTCTGGTTCAGACCTGGGCCTGAAGTTCTTGAAAACTCAACTCACATAACCCAGAAAATTCGTATTTACTCATTGAGCAAACTCACTCATTAGATGCACTTCATATCCATTCAAAAGAACTGAATAATGTTCCCCTTTAAGGAATTTCAAAGCATTCCACCTAGATAAATCGTAACACTCTCTCCATATGTGTTACCTTAAAACTCATCTAAACAGAGGAGAGTCAACTCATGTTAGATACATTTAACATTTTCATGAAATTAAGGGAGCTATTGCAGATACCTCCTTCAAAGCCTTTTATTATCACTCAAGCTGGAAAGGAAGTGAAGCATGGAAATGTGATAAAACACAACACTCCTTTTCCAAGCAGTTGTCTCACAGAGAGAATATACTTCTATTAGGAGAAATGCCCAGTTAATAATCTTCTGCCTTTCTGAGGTGGTCAGTGGTGTTGGACTCTCATTAGAAGACAGTAGAATAATTTTCCAAATAACTTGACAAAATTACATAAGAAGATATTTAGCGCGCATCCATTCCTTGCTTTGTTTTTAATGGTTAAAACAGGCACTAACCTCTAGAGAATTACGTCATTTTTCAGTTTGCTACACTGCTCTTCAAACTAGTGCAAAATTTTACAGAATCATGACATCCTATTGAAAGTGCATGAATTCCTATACAGTGACATTCTATTGTTCTAAAGAGAATCTCCTAGTCCCACATTCATTTCCAGTTGATTATTCATGTCTTATCTCAACTGTACAGGAGCCAAATACATTTACAGAAGTTCAGTGCATATCAGCAATAACAGCTGTTGTGTGAGTCCATCAATCTTCTCCCATACTCTCAGTACAGTTTTCAAAAAGATATTTGAAGCACACAAGATCTAGGCCCTCCCATTTGTGATGTTCTGAAACGCAGGCTCAGAAGCCCTAAAAGGTTTTGTGAGACTCCAAGGGAACGCTGCAGATAACAGCTGAAGTTACTGTGAAAGATATACAACACTCAAGGGCTGCTGAAATGCAGAAATATAATTTGTGTGAATTAGAACTATTATGAAAGAAATTGTTCCATGCCTCACGTATTAAGTGCTTTTCTTAGATCTTATCTTGCCTTTAATTCAGCAACATGTATAAACAGGTAAAACATAAACAATGCCCAAACCCAAACTGTAACTATTGTTAAGGACTGGTGATTATTTTTTTTATTGTGTTTCAAAACATGTGGTTCAGGTGAATAGCTCTAAAAAAATTAAAATAAATTTGCTAATAAAAATAGAACTCACTGAAACTAGGATCATGCTCAAAGGTAACAGTAGAAGGGGAATTTTGCAAGAATTAATTTAAGAAAGCTAGAGAAAGAGGCCATGAATAAATGCAAGCTATCATCACAATTTATGTCAAGTTTAAAATCATTGTCTTGCCTGTTTCCTCGTGTTACACAGTTCTCTAGATCCCAGGGGAAATGCTGTTGATGCCTTGGTCAGCATTTCTCTAAGGAGTTTATAAATGCTCAAAGCCTGGGGAAGTAAGAGAAGAGCAGAAAGAGCAGTATCTCATCCTGAAATTCAAGCTGGTAACTAGAAAAGTGTGGGAAATTATAGATTTTGTTTAACAGTAGCATTTGGCAGTTGTGTAGTATTTAGTCTTGGATTTGGGGAAGGAAGTAGACTGGAAAAGAATATAATTATTCTGACCCACAAAGGTTCTAACAAGACATGACATTTCTTCCTCTATTTTTTCCTCCTCTCTCTCTATTGATATTGAGTTCTTTAAAAGCTTAATCCTCTTCAGACACAGTTTGACATTGATTCTGCATTTAGGTGGAAAGAGATTGAGTTGGGAATACTGGATCCCTGCTAATTTAGAAGGCATTAAGAAACATCTACAGAGGACTTTCAAAGTCACCGAGTAAGTGCAAAAAACACTCAAATATCCTGCTTTTTAGGGCACATCAAAGGCTTATTTCAGCACTGCCAGAATAAGAATTACCACTTGCAGACTGTATTTGATAAACAAAGGAACCAATCTATTGTGCCTGTCCTTTTGGCAAAATGGGAATTAAAACCTTCCAAGTGTTTAAAGGCTATATGAAAGAGAACTTGGCAGTCCTCAGCTATGGGGTATGAACCACCACCATTTCACAGTAACACCTTGTCCCAGGTGCCACCACCTCACTGGAACAACTGTGCCAGGAACATACCTTGATGCCAAAAGTGGTTGAGCCGTTGCTACCCTAACTGCAACTACTCCCAAATAAGAATAACAATAATAATAACAGCAATAACAATAACAACAACAACAGTAATAATAACTGACGAGAGCAGACTCTTCCTATTGCACAATGATTTCAGACTACAATGCTCACAACAAACACTAACAGTCATGAACAGCACCAGCAACCAACTATCAAAGCTACCACGCATGCAATCACTCTAAAAAAAGAAGTATCTTGAGAAGCCATTTTCTCTCCCAATAAATTCTACTAACATGGATTAAAAACAATAGGATCTCACACTTGACAGTACTGGCCCAGTGGAAGACTGCAGGCAGTTCTGCTGGGACACATATATTGTTTATATGTACATTACACAACCCCCTACCCCAGCAGAACCTCTATTCACCACAGCTGTGACAGAAAAATCTTTCTTACAAAGATTAAAGATGTTCTCAGGCACCACAACTTTAACTGTTTGTGGGAATCACTTCAATATGGTAGCCAGTATAAGCTACACTTGTCCTACAGGTCTCTGCCTGGGCTTTGCATTCTTAAGGTGGTTAAGAGTGCTTTACTAGCACAGACTTCCCTGCTCTCTACCTGCAGTGTGCTCCTATTAACTACCCAGACCACACCAGCAAAACTTCATGTGGTGAACACTGCCTCCTCCGAGGCCCCATGCACAGTGAATAAACCACATGAGAGAAAAATCAGTTTCCCTAACTTAACCACAACTTCAGTGGAAATTGTTCTCATGACAGCTTCGTCAGTTGGAAACTTTGTTTCCTCATACTGACAAGTGCAGATATCACAGGAAAAAACTATGGTCTAAACCTATCCAAAATGTTATTCATACACACAGCTGATGTCCTTCTGAAGTAAGACATCCATCCTATCCAAATTGCCTCTTCCTGCAGAAGATGTGCTAAGCTTGGCCACTCAGAAAAAAAATAATTTTATTAATCTTGGCAAAACAACTCCTTGTATCTTTATCAAGATAAAATCATCAAATTCAAGGATATAAATTCATTTACAAATTCAGTAAACAGAAATTAATTGTATTCGTTATCCCTGTCTTGCCATTTTCTTTGCATTTGGCATTTTTACCTCAAATCCACTTTTTTCACCAATGTCACTGACTAATAATACACAGCTGATTTCATGCTTTATACATTTCCCAGCTGCCCTCAAAACTATTCCTGTATGGTCAAACAGTACACCTGCCACTGCAGCTGAACAAGGCAATAGTGACATTTTAAAACTGAAGGAAAAAAAAAAAAAAGCTCCCCAAGCCATTCCAGAGGTACTTTCCAACCACATACTGGTAAAAATGCACCCATTTCCCTAAATCAGGGAATTAGAACAAACCTGCTACACATAAGTATTTATATTTTGAAATTAACATCTGAGCAATATTTACCCTAAACTGGCCCTGGTAAAGCTGCTGGAGTGCTTGCACTCAGCTGCCTCCACCAGAGGAATCCTTAGCTCAGAACAGTGACACAGAGCAGCCCAAAAAGGATTGGCTCCGTGCCCAACCAGCTGAGGAGGCACTGCAGGAAGTACTGCTGGATGTGTCCTCCAATTCAAAAGTGCTGGAATTCCCAGCCCAAGCTACCAGTCAGAGATAATGACAAGTCAGTAATTAGATATGAAGCCCTTGAGAAACACTTCCAAATAAGGCTGCTTGCTACAAATGCTTGGAATAGCACAACTAATTTAGGGAGAGATCTCTTTCCTAAGGCAACTTGATGACCCTCCCACCAACACCCTTGGTACATCCCACAGCATCTATATATAGTATAACCCTATTTTCTATTCTGCATTGCATTAGACAGCTCAGGGCCAGAAAGTTCATGCCAGGAAAACCTACCACTTTAAGTCAAAGAATTTGTACAAGCAGATAGAGATTTAAGCTCCTACTGCTCATACTTCATCACGTGGAGGGCCTGAGTCTGTCATGATGCAAAGGATTCGAGACATAGGAAGATCTTCCTCCAAATCTTTCAAGCTTTTGACCATTGGGAAAAAAAAAAACCACTTCATAGTTGCCTATCATAGATGATTTCAGACCAAATTTTCCTTAATTTATAGAACACAAGCAATATCAAGTATTTTAACTTTTTCATCTTCCAAATTATATCCAAAACAGCCATGCTACTATTTTCTCTGTTAAACTGCTTCTCAGCAAAACTCTACATCTTGTCCTTACTTAATTCATGCAGGTAAGAAGTAACTGTGTCTCACTGTAAGTAGTAATTTGCCAAATTCTGGATGCAAAGATTCTTTCTGAAATTCTGGTACCCACAGAAGTATGGTTTTACCAAGACAGACTTGTAACCTTGTGTTTCATTTCAGCTGCAATATTCAAAAAATCCTCATAACCAAGGAAGGGCGACACCTTTATGCTTGTTTCTTTCTAAACTGACAACAAATTCCTTTACTTACAACCCACAGCTATTAGATGGAATTTGCATTCAGGAAAAGACAAGTTTCTTGCTATGAATAAAACACGGGACTTCTCCATAATACAAAACAAACCAAAAGAAAGAAGCAGAAAATTGCTTATAAAACACATGATGATTGTAAAGCAGAAATCAGTTTTTAGGTTATTAACTGAGAAGATGCTGCTGAAATTGTAAGAGCTACCAAAAACTGAAGAGCCAGCAAGGGAGCAAAGACAGCTGTCAACATCCAAGCTGGACAGAACATGAGGAAACAGGAGAGTAACTGTTCCAAACAGAGTCTAGTTTGGAACATGGAGACCAGGAAGCAAAAGATAAGTAAATGGAAAAATGATTTAATACAAGATAGATGTCTTAAGGAAGAATAAAAATAATAATAAAAAAAGATTACAGAAAACTGTAAGGCTGATTTGGATAGAAAATCAATTTAAATAGTAAAAAAAAAATTTAAATTACATTTTAGGTCTCTTTTCTGCTTTTACATTGCAAGGAGATAATTCACAGCAGTCAAAGGTCTTTCAAAGCATTTTAACAGCAATGGTACCAGGTGCTAAGTGAGACATATTTTAAAGAGATTGCTTTATCTCACACTACCACATGAACATGGAAGAGATTAACTCATCAGAAAAGCTTTGGATTTGAGGAGACACTGTAATTTTAAGTACAGAACAGGCCTAGTTACAGAATTCAAATATTTAAAAACACATGATCTCATTAGAATAGAACCAAGGATGTCTGATTTCTTGTTTATAACTTTTGTGTCCTTACCTGGCCTGTTTGTGGCAGCCATAATGAAAACCTGCTGCCGATTCTCCAGCCCATCCATCTCTGTGAGGAGCTGGTTCACTACCCGCACACTGGCTCCTGACTTTGGAAGGAGAAAGTTGTCAACAAAATTGAGTAAACAGTGGGAACGTGAATATTTCAAGGCAAAAGAAAGAAAAGACCTACTAACTCCCTGCACTGAAATATTACTCAAAGAAAATGTTGCTTTTTCGCACTTCCAATGTAGCTGCATTGTGAATTCCTTCTATCATATTCTTAGCCTGTCTCCATCCCAAACTCATGCCATCTACACACCTGCCACATATTTTAACATGTGGCAAATTGTTTCTTTCTCATCAAAACTAAAGGACTTGCTTAAGGGAGTACATATAAATATTTGTACTAGTTGTTCTGATATCTACCTCAACAAGAAGATAAAACATTTCTCAATATTGACTTTTTTGAGGGAAAAAGAGTTCTAAAATATTTAAACCCCTGAAACCACAGTCTCAGCAGGTGAGCTGCTGAGAGTTAAATGTTAATGCCATAGTAGCATTAACTATAAAAAACTCAATAGCTTCACCTGAATGTTTCTGGTTATTTTTTCTATATATGCATACTGAAAAAAGTATTAAGCTTTATAAAACTTGACCAACACATTTCCTCTCAAATGACAGAAAGCCTAGTGGATTGCTTTTCTTGGGAGATACCCTTCTGGGTACTTCTGTTGCCAGCAATGTCACAAAAGCTGTAACTGAGAGTATTTATTTGTGGAGATATTTGAAGGCAGACTCACTTCGCGGTCAGACCTCCGAGGGCACAAAGCATCAACTTCATCAAAGAATATAACACAGGGGGCTGAATTCCTGGCACGCTGGAATACCTGACGGACAGCACGTTCACTTTCACCAACATACTAAAAAAATAAGAGAAACAACACTGAAACAATGTAAGACATGAAGATTTTGCTTGGAAAAAAAAAACCAATAGTTTTCAACACTATGGTACTTCGCAAGGGAGAAATGCAACCTACTGATCTGTTTACTTCTCATAAGAGTCTCTTATCTCTGTTTCCTTACTGGTCAGGATTTATACAGGAACTAACTGTCACCAGCTGACTTTTGACAATTTGCAGTACATTCAGAGTTTAATAGAATTCCGTTTTTCTGGGCAATAAATCTAACTTGCCATCATTCTGGTGATGAGAATTAACAAATACAGTCATTAATTAAGGACCCTGTTGTTCAGCTGCTCATAAACAAACCCAGTGAGCACTGTGAACACAATGAACATCTGAAGTTCATAGAGTTGTTGCCTGAAGACAGGGCCTTGGTGGTAGGGAACTCAACAGTCAGCCAGAATTTCACTTGGAATGCTAAACTGTAGGAACAGGGCCTGTGAAGTTGTAAATGCAAACACTTATTTTTTTCCAAACAAACACGTTTTGATACAATTATATGTTACACATATAATACAATTTATATGTTAACACAGTCTCTGAACCAGAGCCAACCATCTTCTCTGTATTCTACATGGAAGTAGGGCTCCTCATTAACTTAAGTGCTCTTATTTCCTGCCTGTATCAGTACTTGAAGCAGACATATAAAAATGTTTGGGAAGAGACCAATCAAATCCAGTATGATGGTTCCAGCTTCCACACCACTGATCACCAGAAAACTGCCATGGCCTTCCCAGATGGGAGCTGCAGCCACCTTGCTCAGTTCAGCATACTCTCTTGACTGTAAAAGGGACTGAAATTACATCACAGCACTTCTAAGTCCAGTGCTTCAAAAATTTGAACTACAGCACTTTTATCTGCTGACATTTAAAATCTCCACACTACAGAAAAGCAGTGATGTATGTAGCTGGTCATTTAGAAACCCTACTTCAAGTCAAGAAGACTCCATCTGCCAGGTAATTTAAACTAAGATAAATATTTAAGCTACCCAAGTGACTTTTTTCTTTTCACACGAACAACTTGACTGCTAAAATCTTTAAGGAGAGGTTAAATAAGGCAACTTCAGTTGCACCAGTATTAGTTGTGTAATTATCAGGAATTTTGCTTGCCCCACATTCTGGACAAGAATTCCATAAATAACATAAGCCCCATGATTAGCACATACCATATTCAGCAGCTCAGGACCTTTCACAGATATGAAGTTCAGTCCAGACTCGTTTGCCACAGCCTATGAAAAAGGCAAAGTCAGATATATATAGATATATATATAAAACACACATTTATCATGTCCTCTTTGCTTCTGTCCATGGAGCGATAAACATATACAGGGAAGGAACATAGTTATCAACTGTTTGCAAAATATAGAAAACGGTACAAAGTATAATTATATGCAATTAAGAGTGGGAGGGAGCAGGGAATTTAGCAATGTATTCTCTCTCTCTGATGAGGCAGTTCCAGATTCACACCCCACCCCCCACACCAGCTGAAGAATGCCCAATAACCATGGGAGTTAAAGAGACATTCAACTCCATAAGAGCACCTGAAGACAAAGATGAGAAACAATCTGAAATTTGCACAATTTTCTCCATTTACATGGAGAGGCTGTAAGAACTGAAATGCTCAAGAAGGAAAACAGAAGTATTTTCAGTAAGGTAAATATGATAAATAAAGTTATACAAATATATAATAGAGTGTAGAGTACCACCAAATACATAATTTAATTACAGTGAAATAGTTGACAAAAGTGGCTATCCAATAGAGTTTCTTCTCATCTTTGCTACTTTTTCCTTAACCAACTTAATTCCTTCAAGTTCTGCAGGAATTCCCACTCAATTCGAGCGAAGTTGTAACTTTATGCTAGAAAAATCAAATAACTTTAGCACAAAGGCCTAAATTTAATTTTCTGATGAGATGTGGTGCAAAAGCTCAGCTTCTCGCACTATCATCCAGACTCATCCTACAAAAACATCCACTTCAAGAAGATTCTCCAGTGTTTTTAATGATGTTTAGAAAATGCATTACCTTAGCTAACAGTGTTTTGCCACATCCTGGAGGCCCTGCAAGCAGGACACCAGCTGGAGTAGTCAGGCCCAGAGCTTTAAACTGCTCTGGGTTTCGCACAGGTGCCTAAAAAGAAATTATCGTCGTTATCTCTGGCATAAAGGAATCACTAAAATTTTCATTTCAGTTACAGCTGGACGAAAAATCATTCATAGCAAGTTCTTTATTCCAATTTTTTATAGGCTAAAAGAATAAAGATTCGATCAGTATCTTAATACCTTGCACTGCTAGTTACCCCTAAATGGGAGAAATATCCTTATTCAGAGGCAAAGATTTTATTTACCAAAGTTACCTAAAGGTGTTAATGTTAAGTTTCCCTCTGACTGGCAGCAAGACTGCTAAGCTTCCAGCTTAGTACTCCCCAGTTCTTTGTGTGGCAGTTGCATAACCAAGGTTATTGGTACAAAACTTCTAGAATGCTTAAAGATTGAGCAACACAAACACACTGAAAGCACGAATACAAAAACCAAAATGTTAAATAAAAACACGAGACTTGAAACAAACTCTGAAGTGAATTATAGAAGCTTGACTATTTTAAATAAAGATATTGCAAAATACCACTATACCTTAAATAAATATTGAAAACAAACATGGTTTTATTTCCTGCATAGGGGGTGAGTGCAACAGACCTTTGGAAGTAAGGTTAAGACATACCAATATTGCCATAGTCAGCTCCTCCCGAACATCCTCCAGGGCTCCAATGTCTGCCCATGTCACATCAGGAATTGTGACAAAGCCTTCTCTCTTGGCAGAGGGTTGCACTGATGACAGTGCAACAATAAAATCATTCATCTCAATGCACAGCTTCTGCAGCTGTTCCTCAGGCAAGGGGTCCTGCTCCTTCAGCAAATCCAAAAGTCTCTGCAATTCATCCTTAAGGTACATGGAAAGGGAGAGAAAAAGATTATGTAATTGGGTTAGACTTCCAGAACCATTTTAAGAGCTTTCCCAAAGCTGTATTTCAACTATCAATCACATTATTATGTACCATACACATAAAATATGTAAATCACTATTAATGATAAAAATGTCCCAGGGAAGCTCTATGTACATTTAACAGGTTTGAAAGCACTGAGCTGAGCATAAAATTTTGATTTCGATGCTACAGAAATGGAGCTAGCATGCCTTCCAGTGTATTTTGCCTTCCAGTTCTTCCTACTGCTTCTCCCACACTGACTAGGAGAAAGCTATTTCCATGCTGAAATTTCAAAAATATGTGTTATTTATATGTATTAATTCTGCTTTTAACGAGAAACTGCTTTCAAGAGAAAGTGAAAAACTGCTGGACAGCACAATTTAAACAATTTGCAGAGTATTCAGTTCCGTATAAACTGTTAAAACTCTTAATACTCTTCTAGAACATCCACTTCTACTTAACACCATCTGATTTCAAGACAACGGATTTCCTCAGCCTGATTAGACCTGGTTCTGCAATCAGGCCCTGATAAAATTTGGGCAAACAGAATAGAGATGCAGGGTAATGCATTTCTACACTGCCCCATGGTGCAGACCACAGTGACCCAGGGAGGTACATTCCAATTTCTCCAATCAGTTCCACTTTGGTGAAACTACCTGAGAAAATATTTCATCAAAGAACTTTAGATCTTCACAACACAAATGCATCCCCATTCTAATACAGAAAGGCAGTATGAAAGCTCTACTACACTACAAGTAAAACTGTATCAGGATTTTCATTATAAGATAGAGGGAGAGAAAACAAATATAAAAACTGTGTTAAGTTTCAACATTTTTCCTGCAGGAGTATAAAGGAAAAGTATCACTTCCTATCAGTTTCAGCTAGGATAGCTTTACAACTGACCACAAAGAAATTCAAGTGTTTAGAATGCTTGATATTCCTTTTAAGCCCTCCCTCCTCTTCTTAACAGAGCCATTGAGGGAAACTCTGAAATAGCCAAGACCACTGGCTTTGTTTACTCGAATTGTGTGAATGATTTTTAAAGGTTTTGTATGTTTATTTTTCCATTATAAACATAATACAAGGGTTTTAATGACAATACCCTGTATTAGACTATGTCAACCTCCTGCCAGCTATGAAAACACGGCTTTGTTAGGATTAGACTTCCTCATTCTCAATGACCCCTTTGATCATGGTGGTGTTGATAAAAGCTGCAACTACCTGCCCCTCCCCACTTTCTTTTGGCTACAGCAGGCCCCAGGAAGCACTGGGAGGTATAAGCACTATGCTTATGTTACCCTAATACAAAGGCTTACTACAGCTTTTTACACTGATTTCTGTCATCACAGCAACAGTGCTCTTTGACAGTCCCTCTAAAAACAGAATCTGAGCACAATGTACACTTAAGCCCACTTATCTCCAGGCAAATCTTTAGGAGGCCTGCACATAATGAAGGCATATACAGACTCCAAATTTTGAGAAGTACGACCAAGGATTTCCCTATAAAGTTGTTCTGCTTCACTAACCTTCATGTTACTTAGGTCAAAGAATAATTCTGGCACTTGAAATACTATTTTCTGCAACAGAGTTCCACTTGTGCTGCACGTTTACAGCTCATCTCTTCCTCAAACCTGCTACAGGTACTAGACACCACATGTGATTTACCTCAAGTAATCACATAGCTGGAGGGCAAACAAAGGCTGCATAAATACCTCTAGACTTTGGCTTACTGTAACTCTACCAGGTCAGGGAAGAGCCCCAGGCATCGTAACAGATATTTTTCTGAGGGCACAGCAAACAGCTTGTGCAAAATATGCAGTGCAAGTCTGATACTTTTAAAATTCTGGTACAGTCAATACACTTCTGAAGAGAGATACACCCACTCTTTTAAACTGTGCTCTGCTAGAAGACAAAACAACACAGCACACACAAAACAAAAAATCCCAGGGAAAAAATACACCTTGTATAAAACATGAACATTATAGGGTCATTAGGAGTTAAGCTCCTGCCTTAGAGGATGACATTTCTAAATCTAAATTTAATATTAGGTTGGCTGTGGATGTTTGGGAATTTATGAGCAATGACTTCTACAACTCTAAAATGGTTCAACTCTTCAGATGTTAAAAACACACACTTCAAGGAACACATACCTTAGGAGGAAGTTCTGGTTGTTTGGTGCCCTCTTCCACCAGGATGTCTGTTCCTACGCCCACACTTCCTTCAGCTGTGTTCCCTCCAGCATGTGTGTGTTTCCTCCTGTGCTCCTCAGATGTTATCAGGACCCTGTTGACCGTGCACATGGCTGCCTCCCGACACAGGGCCATCAGATCAGCCCCCACATAGCCTGGAGTCAGCCGCGCTAAATGACGGAATTCAAACGACTCTGGGAGCTTCAGTTTGCGGCACAAAGTCTGGAGAATTCTGATCACGTAGGGGAGGGAAAAAAAAAGAAAAGGTAAAGCTGGAGAAAAAGCTGTTACTTTTTTTTTCCACATGAGAACAAACAGCATTTAATGTCTCTTTCAGTCCACATGAACTGAAGTAGTACAGTGGGAATTCTTCACTCAACTAGAAAGTAACCAACACTGAAACCCACAGAACTGTGTATAAACTTCCTGTCAGTTCTTAAACAAAAACCAACAGCCTCAACCAGGCAGTGCAAATCAGCGGTTTTGGTGACCTAAGTATTAGAGATTCTTTCAACCTTAGTTTAATATTCAAAATTGACAGGCTAGGTCTCAGAGTGTACCACAGAGATGCACATGAGTTATCCATTGATACACTTAACCTTGTATTCTTAACAACCTAAATCTGCATTGTCTGTTCCTTGCCACTTTGAAAATTTATTTATTGAAGAACATCCACAACAAACTATTCTCCAAGAAGCAAATGAATCAGACTGTGTGAGGAGCTCTGGTTTAATCTCCAGTATCTCCCTGGCCACTGTCAGTGGAATACAAGTGCACATATTTCCTGGGTCCCCAGTAAAACTTCCAGTAGGCAACACAGGGCTTCTGTTACCACCTCATGAGTGACCTTATCCTCATTTGAAGGTCAAGTTACACCTCCTTCGGCAGTTTCCTCACTAACACAAAACACCTCTGTGTAATTGACAGTGAAGAGCTACACATCTTTTAATGGGAGCTTTTTCCACTTTGTATCACGGCTGAAGCTTTAAAAATCTCATTCAACGTCCACCAAAATTTCCTGCTGCTCTTCTAAGCCAAGGACAACTGAAAACTACATGACTTGTCAAAAAGAAAATAAAAAGGCAAAAGCCAATGTCACTGCACAAATACTGGCACTGAAGAAGTTGGAGCAGTTGATCAAATCAACTTGTTTAAAACAGCAAAATATCACTTCATTGGGAAAATGTTTTAAAAAGGCAGCACAAACCAAAGAAGTCTCGATCAGTAACATACTTTCTAGTTACAATAAAAACTAGTTCAAATTATTTCCAGATCAAAAAATGTAACTGCAGAAAAGTTATTAAAAACAAGTGATTAAACTATTCAACACCCTATAATTATAATAAATTTCATTTGTTTTCCTCCCCCACAACCAATCATCTCTCCTTTCAATCTTTATTAGGGATAATAGCCTGTTTCTCAAGATTTTTTAAACCTGTCTGACAAGAGCTGTACGTAATCAATTGAGTCGAGGTGTAAACAGTTCAGAACTAGAAATGGCTCATTCTGAATTTGCACAAGAAAACACCAGGTAAAGCAAGATCTCCAGGTACACTTTCTCATTTCACTCCATCCCCCAAGGCTGCAGAACCACAACTAAGCAGCTCAAATCCTGCCTTCAGCAAGACTCACCCTGTAAATCAGCACACTCTAAGAACTTACAAGGTCTGTATGACCCTTTCATTTTAAAATAAAGGAACAAATCAACACCAACATGCCTTCCACAAAACAAAACAGAAAGCAGGGGGAGGGAATAATTGAAAAAAGAAGACAAAATCATCAGTCCTTGTAAACCTACACCTCCAGGAACACAAATAGAAACAAACAATAATATGAATGCCTGTGACTCCACTCTAACCTGTAAACGATGGCTCTGCCATTCACAACTCCTGTCCTTCAACACTGTGCTATTTCTGGGAATATCATCATTTTAACGTGTTCCTAGGAACTATCAGAGAATCACAACTCTCCTCAGTTAACTCTTTAGTTCTGTCTCTAATGATCTGCATTTCTTGCTCACAATCAAGAGGAACATAATTACTACAGTAAATCTGGAGGAAGAAGGGAGGGAAGAAAAAAAAAATAAATGGAGGAATGGCCAAAAGGGGAAAGAAACCCCAGGGTGGAATAATGGCCAGAGTGCTGGCAACACAAAGTGAACAATACTGCAAGCAGAAGTGTTTATCTCTTCAACTTAGAAATATGATTATTTGAGCTGGAAAAAACTTATCCTTTAACCTTTCTTTCCTTTCCATAACAAGATAAGCTACAAGTTTTTCAAACTTCCCTTCCTGTGTTTTTTGCTGTTGTGGAAATGAGTAGCAGTTCCTTTATAATTAAAAAAGCAAAAATGGATTTATTTCTTTTAACCTAGTCTGACAGTCATAGATCTTTGGAGCAAAAAGGGAGAGTTACACAACACAGGACGACTGCAGCTCAGCTTAATGCCTGGACTGATATATTGCCAGGAGGAATGGAATGGAAGAATCCAGGCCTGTTGCTTAAGGTACATGCTTGAGTGAACTAACAAATAGGCTTTACTTAATTTATGCTCCCAATTTAACAGTTGCATAGGGAGCACCAAAGACAGAATGTTAACTTCCTGAACAGATACATTTGAGAAAAGACACATTTGACTCCATCATCTGTAGTGTTAAGGCACTTGGAAAGCCATTAACATAATGCTAAAAGCGGATCTGCACACAAGAAAGGAAATCACTCCAAACGTAGGCACAGCTACCAAGGTAAATAGATGCATACTTAATGCCTTCTGCAACTTTTCAGTGTGTGCTGACCCACAGGTGTGTAGAGGTACAAATAGAACTAAACACAATAAAGTATTTTTCCTTAATTTGTATGTTAACTCACACACTATTTTCTTATTTATCAGTGTAACAGAAAGGAAGTTTAACTTCACAACACGTACTTTTCTCTTGCCCCTTCATCTGGGATCCCTAAACAAATTTCTCTGTCAAATCTCCCAGCTCTCCTCAGTGCAGGGTCCAGTGAGTCGGGTCTGTTTGTTGCTCCAATAACAAGGACCTGGGTAGTGGCAGCCACATTATTCAAGTCTAAGGGAAGGAAGGAAGGAAGTCAGTGCTCATACTCACCGTCCCAACTTTGTTCCTATCTCTGTGGCACTCTGTTTCTGCAGCACATGATAGTCAGCAGAGAAACTAATCCACAGTCAGACTGAACTGCTGTTCATCCCTATCTCTACTACCTAGAGCCGGCATTTTGCACAATCAAGCAAAAATTTTAAAATTACAGATTAATTAATTATTAATTGAATTTAACAGGTTCCCCCATTATTCCGTTTATACAACAGACAGGCTTATATAATGTTGTACAGACCACTGTGAAAATATTCTAGTAACATCCCTTCAGATTTATTATGCTCCTCCCACCACTCCCCAGGCAAACTGTGTCAAAAGAGGAAAAATTATTGCCACTATCTCCTCCAAAGTAAGCACAAGAATTTGGTCTTAGTACAGCTGTTCCTGAAACTCACCATCCATACAAGTCAGGAACTGAGCCACAATCCTCCGCTCCATGTCCTTCGAGGCGACTTCTCTCTTTGGGGTGATTGCATCGATCTCGTCAATGAAAAGGACACACGGAGCACTGGACTAGGAACAAGGAAGATTCATAATTACAAAATTACACTGACAGAGTGTATTACAAGAAGGAAATTTTTCAGGTTTTCTGATCTGTAACTACTACTGTAAACCTGCTGCACCATCAAGTCCTGGAACAGTTCTGTTTTTCTTGCTGATAATCTGGAGAGCCACTAGACTACGAAACTTCACTGATCTGAAGCTATGGAATAATAAAGGCATGAGCTTTAAAATGTCTCTACACACTGTCCAAAATTTAAGTATACCTCCGTGTTGCTTTATGTTTTCCCTAAATATTCCATTGTGACTGCCTGCTGAAGTCCATAAATGAAAATCACACAAGAAAGATTTGGTTTGGTCTGTTGTTTGTTTTGTTAGTGACATTAGAGCTGTGGAATTTCAGGAGTCGTATAACTGACACACAGAATGAAACAAAAGGAGCAGTAGGTGGTCATGGAACTTCAAGACTACTACAGAGCCTGACTATGTTCAAAGAGTAAAAATGAGCAGTGAGAAGCTCCCACAAGTGTTCTAAAATTCCATGAACTTCATAAAAAGCCAACAATAATACAGATTAATAATTAGTGTAACTAATAGAATGGTGCTTAGCTGATGTAAGATTATTAATATTCCCAAAAAGCACTAGTAGTGCAAAGGAACATTTAAAGAAAATACTGGAATCATGTTCCAAAAAAGTCCCATATAAAAAACCCGTGTTGTACACCCGCTGCACTGGGTGTTCCCAGGCACCAGCTGCGCCATCTCGTGGTCATTCCCTTTCCCGAGGTGACAGAGGGGAAAGGCCGTAAAAATTCCACAGCACCTGAAAAACGAGGAATCCTTGTCTTCCCCCCTCCCCCAAACAAAAATTGCTGCAAACACTAAGTGGAAAAACTACTTAAGGGAATGTGAGAGACTATAAGAAAGGCAAGAGATTTTATTATAAACATATTTTATGCAATAGATGCTGTTTCTGTAACAGTAATTTAGAGCAATCACTATACATACAAAAGATCTGATTTCTAGAAAACTCTTCGCCATAACCTATGTCATTTTATTGTAAACAACTTCTTAACAAGGCTCTCTAAAAATTAAAATTTAGTATGAATTGGAAACATAACAAACAGCCTCACAATCAACCTTTTTGCCCTGTTGAGGATTCTTTTTTTAATAGGAACATACTTTAAATACTCATATACAGCTGTGGGGGAAAGTCAAAAAATGAAATAAAGTCAGAAAACCAGAACATTCTCAGAGGTCAGGAACAGAAAACTGACCTTATGAAATAAAATACTAGCCACAAACTAAAAACCAGAAAAATCTGCATTTGTTTAAATTAAAATTATCTCAACCTGTCTCGTTCTCTTTCCTTCCTACTACATCCAGAAGTCCCATCAAAGCAAGACTTCAACTTAAAATTTTCTCCCACTTTTATCATGTTTGTTCCAAATTTCCTGCTTTCCACCTAGACCCCCAAAGCCTGAAGTCTCTGACATTCACTCAAATTCCATGCCATGCAAAAGTAGCAAGAACCCCTTGTAACAAAAAAAGCACAATAAACTGCTCTTAATTTTTTTCTTTTATACATCAAGCCAAGCAGATCCAAATATGTAAATAATTTATGTTGCTCTCTTTACATTGCTATGATGAACCATCTTTTGTCAAGGCTTCAGAACAGTAAGCTTTGTGCTCTGTGACATCAGGACAGCACAATGGAATTCTGGTCACAGAAGGGGAGACAAGTCCTGTGTGCAGCAGGATGAAGATTCACTCACTCATATTTACTCATATTCAAACCACAGCAACAAAGTATGGATCTTACAGAGAAAAAGACAAACAATTTACAGAGCTATTTCCAGTGGGTGGCTTACCACAGCCTGCTCAAACAGCTCTCTCAGTTTCTGCTCAGATTCCCCTGACACTCCAGACACAATTTCTGTTGCTGCCACTTTCAACATGGGGAGCTCAAGCTCCTGGAAGAAACAAAGAACATTTTAGGATGTATCCAGAGGTTAGAAATGCTGGCTGTCCTTGAGGACAAATATTTTTCAATATGACATCTTTTACACATACAAATTACATATTCAGGACTAAATCTCAAAGAACTTTTAAAAAAGCTAAGGGGTCTCCTCCAACTTAAAATGGGTAACTAAGCATTGCTTTGCAGTCTGGAAGGTATTTCCCACCTGGTTTGGTTCCCAGACCCCTGTTCCAGAAGTATCTGAGCAGGACTGTATCGTGAGATACTTGTAAAGCTCACACTCAAAGTGTTCTGCTATTAAAAATAAATAAATACAACTGCAACTTCAATAGACTGTAGCACAGTAGTGCTACAGGTTGTTGCAGCCTGTTCCAAGCTCTTTGAATTACATATAAAAGAAAACTAACCCTAATTTATGCAACTCAAGGTCACCAGAGACCCTATGGTGCTCAAAGAAAATAATCTGCCTAAAACAGCACTACTGAAAATCCTTTTCTAAAGAAAAAAATATTTAAGAAGCAGTCATTAAATTTATTTCATCTCTTCAGTTCTTCACTTGTGACATGTTTCTTTCCCCAAATGTAGCACTCTTCCAGGATAAAAATACCCACTGAAGCATTAAATATCATCAAATCATTCAAAGGGTTCATAAATACAATAAAGGTATTAGAAAGAAAACATCCAAATCTTCGTAATCAAAATATTTGAAGCCTAATGTCAGAAGGTGCAACCAACATTTAAGGAAGAAATATCAGTATTTTCTTTATCTGCATTACAAAAGTTAGTAATTTACATGCATCTAAATTTAAGGTTATTATCAGTGACATTTAAGGAACAACTATACTGAAGAAAAAGAAAATGTCCATGGTTATCACTGTAGAGCCCTAAACCTAAAGCCCTAAGTCCCTAGATTTATATCCAGAACAGGAAGAGGGGCACAGCAACTTCACCACACCCCAAACTATTGACACCAATAGCGTCATATGCTCTGAAAACATCAGTATGACACGGGCGAGGCAACATCCCGTTTTGGAATTCAGAAGTCAGCTGTTTAACAGATGCCACCCAACAGAATAAATGTCATGCCTCAGAAGAAGTTTCTATACTTAAAACACTACGGTAAATTTAACCAAAATTATCTTTCAGTTACAGCTTTCTCAACATCCATGCCTGCATTGCTCTGTTCTCAGAATGCCTCAAAACGGTTAAATCAAACACACTCGTCACTATGACTCTTCTTTGCACATGAGGTCCTACCAAGTAAAGATTCAGATGGAATTCAAACACAGGAAGTAAAGATTAACATATTTCAGACTATCACAGGATGGCTAAAGAAGTGGAAATCTCTAGTGTGTTATGAAGGAAGATCATTCTCTTTCTCTCTAAATGTAACTCAGAAAAGGAAGAAGCTGTAAATGGGAAGCCATCTCACCCCAGCAATTGCCTGTGCCAGCAGTGTCTTCCCACATCCCGGCGGCCCATGTAAAAGAAAGCCCCGAGGTGGAACCACTCCTAAGTGGTTGTAGACCTCAGGATGACGGATGTGAAGGAGCATCTTGCATATTTCCTGTAAAGAACAAGGGAGCTCCATTTAAATTGTAGAAATTAGTATTATAGATTGTTATTTCTATAGACAGGGCAAAATAAAGTTCTGTTTATCAATCTGATTTCAGTGATTACTTACAGAAAGATTAACCAAAATAAAACCAACAATCTTGTTGCTGTTGGTGTAAGCAACTTTTCTCAATGCCATGCAGATGAACTCTACAGTATTTCTTCTTTGTTGTTTTTCACGTGACATTTTATTCAGTGCATCCTGTAGCCCACAAATAAAATTTTAACTAACCTTTAATGTTTCATCATTGCCTCCTACATCTTCAAACTTCACTGAAGGGTGATAAAGCTCTGAACCCTTACTTCTCACTGTTAAGGAGGAAAAGTCAGACAAATTTAGCCATGGTATAAATGTAGCTGCTAATACTGAACAGAAAAGTACTCAGCCTAAACAAGTAGCTAAGCACACAGAGTAGTACTATTTTTTAGTAGTAGACACAGGACTGCAATATTTTTTAGTACAACATTAAGGCTAAATTTCTTTTAAAAACTGCCTGAGGTCACTTCTCTGCACATCAGAAAATACTTCTCTGGTAACAGATTCCATGGTCTAATACTATCTCTTTCTTTGGACTAACACACCAAAAATAACTTCTCACCTTTCTTAAGTAACATGGATTCAATTTCTCCATCTACATCTGGAAATTCTTCTTTTTTTCTTTTTGCTCTTCTGCCCTTTGTCTTCTTTCTTTCACTCTCCAAGACAGAAAATTTTGTTGATTTCTAGGACATAAAACCAGAATTACATACACAAACCTTCCAAGCCAGTGAACTTCTGCAAAAATTTAAAAGAACAAAACATGAGTCTATGATACTTAACTTATACATACTATATAAATAAAGATAAGCAAGGTAGGAATTTACACCTTCTTTTCATAGAAAATCTTTTTTGTACTTAGGATTTGCCTTTTTCTTAAACGGGTTAATTACAACAGTCACTTTTTTTGTTAAGAGAACATAGTAATAAGCCAAAAAACCAAAATCAAACAAACCCCCTCAAAACTACTAACCAAAATCAGACACCACTTATTTTCATGCCATGGAGGAATCCACTTCGGGGATGAATAAAACTCTACGAATGTATTGGAAACAATTTTTATTACTAGCAAGTCATTAAGGGGTGTAAGAAAATGTTATTCAGTGCTAACACAAGTTAACTGCATGTGTGAGAAGGACTTTTACAGGATAAAAGAAATAAAAAGAAGTTTCCTGTTTTCCCCCAGGGTCACTTAGACTTTACCACTGGCTAAGGAGGAACACCTGCCATGGCTACAGCAAGCCACAAGCCAGGTAGGCTGGTCACTGGCAAATGGAATAAATAACAGCTACATTCTATTCATCTTTCTCTTAGTATGGGCACTAATCTGAGCTTCCTTAAAACTGAGCACTACATTTCCCTCAAAACCATCTGGAAGAAACTCATTATTTGGTCACTTTCTATCTCTTACACAAACATGCTTGAAATGGGCCAATTCTATTCATACATCTACTTAAAACACCTTGGGTTTGTGAAACACGAAGTACCTCAGAAATCAGTTTCTTTTCTTCTCGTTCTCCATCCTCAGAGAGGTCAATGAAAAAGTCTTTCCCATCAGGAGTTTTATCAATGAACCAGCCACCATCAGAGATTCGTCTTTCACCTCCTGCTTCTGGAGTGAGGGTGCTTGTTTGAGGTGCTGTCCTTACAGGAGGAGGGGTCTCCACTGGGTCATTTTTTGGAGTAGGTGGAACAGAATCAGGATTTCCTTTCTTGTATAAGCTCAGCAGAGAACTGTTCATGTGATTTCCAGACTGCAGATTCACACACGTGTGAAGAAAATACACAGGACAGGTTATAACTCGGATTATTTATACTGAGGCCAATGAAAACTATTCCATAAACATAATTCAGCATTTTCCCTGATGGAGAAAATAGGCAATGCATCTGCCAATCCACTCCTCTGCAAACCAAATGACTGCATATAAAACTACATGTGCTGGCTGAGGGGGCAGCAGCCTTTGCAATTTACCCCAAAATGACTCCTGTTAATGGACAGGCACCTCTTTTGGCAGTAGTTGGAGGTGTCGGTTCCCTCAGCCACTTCATTCATTTGATAGCCAAGTCTTTCGGGCCCTCAGTGTGCCTTCTCAAAAGTGATTCCCCACCCCAAGTTCCTCTGTTTCCTTCAGAAAACAGCCTCCTTCCGGCTCCACAGATTCTCAGTTGGAATTGCCAATGCTGATTAGATTTTATCTCCCTTTTTAAACTCCTCAAGTGCAATTTCACAACACAGAATCATGTATTATACAAATACAGACAATCCTAATAAAATACAACTTACTAGATCCTCTGAATAATCATCAAAATCAGAGTCATCTGTGCCACTTCCAGTAGTCCTTAACATGGAAGGAAGACAAAAAGTATTAATTTATCAGAGCAGAACTGCAAGTGAGGCATACGTAAAATAAAAAAAAAAAAAAGCAATTTCCACAATGTGGTTCCCCATAACCATGATATGTAGCCTACTGCTGGAGAGAAATTCCTGACTCCCATGCTCTCAATTTTCTACTATGAAAAGTTAAAAAATGCAACCTTTCCCAGTGTGTGATGAGTTGGATCAGTTTGCCAACCTACCTGAAAGACAGACCTATAAAAAAGTGATGTAGGTTCATTCTGATTCAGCACACCAAGGGAAGTAGGAGCAAATCACTGCTGAACCAGAACAATCTTTCTGACAACCGTGTCCTACTTTCCCATGAGATCCTTAATATCTGTCCCAGGTTAGAGAAAACAGAATGCTCCATGAGACTATGAACAGCGGTAGGAGTCAGGAAATCTTCATTCCAATCTCACATCCACTGGTGATTTACTCCCAGTAGACTATCTTGTAGTCTCATCTCTCAGATGGGGCCAGTATCTCTCACACCCGAGAAAGATTAACAACGAAACAAAGGAACTGAAACACACGAGGAACAGGGTATTATGTGGAAAACTATCAAGGAAGCCATAAGGTTGCCCACTAATTCAGGGCTGTATGTTCCCTACAACAGAGAAATCATGACTGGCTCTAGTATCTGCTTGTCTTCAGTGACAAAAGGGTTTCCAATAGCTACAGGTAACTTCTGAAGAAGACAAGCCTATGGGAAATCAAGGATCCACCTGCAACTTTGAAACAACCAAAATGTAATAAACCAGAAACAGAAAGCTTTAAAGAAATGACAACAGCAATGGCATTATTAATCTAGTAGTAAAAATTCTTCTTACTCATTTTCCTCTTGTTGTCTTGCTCTTTTTGCCACATGTTCAGATTCTAAAACTGCCAAATCTTCGCGTTCTTTTTCATTACTGATTATTTCAAACACTGAAAGAAAAAGTTCAACCATGTTAAGAATTAACAGCCAAAACATAATCAAAGAATTTGGCATCTTGGACATAATATTAACAGATCTACCTTTTGCAACTTGTATTCTAAAGGCATTTCTTTTTCTTCGTCCATAATCTACACTGAAAAAAACCAAAATAAACGCGTTACACCAACTGATTTTTCCCTCAACATAGTGTCATTCCCAGTGGAAAAAGTACACAGGAAGTTGATTCCCAAGCTTCCACACAGGTTCTTATAAAAAATTACCTTTGTGAAAACATGATTGTCCTGCTGCACAACTCAGCAAGATACTAGTGTCTTACTGGATCCTGTATCTCCTCCCCATGTCTGCACTGAAGTGTTAGTTTCCCTCATATTTTAAACTCACTGGGGTAAACCCCAACATGCTGCAATGCATCTGCAGCTCTTTATTTAAAACAAAGAAATCAACCCATAAAAAACCCAAACCACAACTAGATCTCGTAATGCCAATGCATTAATAGAACATGAGTCAGTAAATATATATCAGCAGAGGGAAACACTGCAGGGGAAACAATCTTAGTGCTTCAATCAACCTCAGCAACTGGCAATGAAGTTAACATAAAGAAAATTATAACTTTTATAATGAATGCAAAATAACAGACTAATATATTCTACATTTTGAACACAGGATATAAGAAGACAAATTTTGGCTCACCTGTAGGTTTTCTGCAAATCAGATGCTAGAATTCCAATGTCAACATACTGCCCACATTTACTACTTGCAAGATACTGAAATGAAGAATTTTAAGCAGGGAATAAAATCTTTGTCAATCACTTCACCAGAACAGCTCGACCAAATATGCCTATTTTAAATTCTACCCTCCTTAGAAGTTGAAATGAAAATCAGAATCAGCTTTTCACTGCCTTGCAACACACCAGACAGTATTTCCCAACGAAATGGGAAATGCTTGTTAAAGCATAGATTACTGGGCAGGTCTGCTTCCCAGGGAAAGGCAGCATCCTACATTTGGGGGCTTTGATGACTTCTGCTGGGTCAGCTCTGTCATTTTTGTTTAGCAAGAAAGCTGACTTTGTAGCCCACACACCTTATTGTCTTGGTTCCTCTCAGTTATCCCCCTTTTGGTTTAGATCTCCTACCCTAAAAATGAAACCATCTATATCAATCAGCATGGATACTGTCATACGAACAACTTTAATCTTTACAAGATATTTCAAAGAATACTGCAGAGAAGTATATTAATTAAAAAGAATTCTATCAAGCCTTTTATTGCTCTGACAGCAGCTAATCCAACCCATTTTCAAACCCCAGTTATAAAAGTGTGAGAAAATGTACTAAATTTCATTTACAACTGTACTACACTTGCTTTCTTTCCCTACTCTCCAAATCAGGAGCAAGAACTTTTAATACTGTATAGGTGGCTTCCTTCTTAAAAAAGAGGAAGAAAACATAGAATCACCCTAAAAGATGTGGTATCACAAATGTCAAAGAAAGGAGAATTTCAAACCCTCATTTAAAATAATAAGTTTATACAAAACAATCAAATTGAATAAAGATTTAGCTTTTAAAACTATATTACACTTCAGATCACCCATGGGCAGCTCCTGCCCTGCAAGAAACATCAAGCCCACCATAAACTCAGCTGGGTTTTCCACTTTGGAATAGTCAAGGCATAATCAATGTGATCTTGTGAATTAAAGCAAGCAAGTACCCTCAAGCAGTCACTCTCATTTTAAGGAATTAGAAGTGGAGTACACTTACACAGAGGCTCAGAAACCTGGTGTTCAAGGTACACAGTCATTACAAACTATCCTAAGATGTGACACAGCACTGCGCCACTTGAAGGAATCACAGTTTTCCCTGTTCTTCCCTCGTGTATTTGGGAAGTAATCCCATTTCCCCCTTTTCTCAGCCGTTCAATAAAATCACTGTACATGCTTCCAAATAGAAACACCATTTGCCAATATCGCAGAATCACAGAATCAATTAGGTTGGAAAAGACCTCTGAGATCATCGAGTCCAACCTGTGACTGATCACCACCATGTCAAACACACCACGGCACTGCGTGCCACCTCCAGCCTTCCCTTAAACACCTCCAGGGACGGTGGCTCCACCACCTCCCTGGGCAGCCCATTCCAATGTTTAATCACCCTTTCTGCGAAGAAATTATTCAGAAAGGCTAAATATATATACATATACACATGCACACATATATTTACATACACACGTGTATATATACCACATATATACCTATATATCTACATATATAGGTATACACATATATATACGCACAGATACACAGCGTGCGTGCGTATATATATGCACACATATACCTATATCTACCTATATATACTTTGAGTGTATTTCTTTTGCCCTATTCATTTCACATCTGAAGCAGCAGCCAGCCTCGAGACCAGAACTACTGAAGGGGACAGAAGAATGAGAGAAAACAAAACCATTTTCCAGAAAACTAAAATAAATAAAGTAAACAAACAGACCACTCTAAAGCCTCTCTAAAGCCTTTTTAAAGCCCTCAGAGGCAGGGACGGGCTTTGGTCCTCTCCTGCCACTGAGCGGGCCGGATGCTCAAGGCCCCTCAGCCAGAGGGGGACACACAAGCCCCTCCAGCGGCTGCCGGTACCGGTGGTGCCGGGGGTACCGGGGGTGCCCCGGCGGGCGGGCGGTACCTGCTTGATGCGCTGCTTCAGCCGGGGATCGGAGACGCGGCCGGGCCGGCACCGCATGGCCGCCACCCCGCCTGAGGAAGGGACTTCATTTCCCAGCGTGCCGCGCGGCGCGGGCCCGCCCGAGCGGGGCGGGACCTACGGCGGCCGGGAGGGCCCGAACGCGGCGGGCGCGGCGGCGGGATGGAGTCGGTGGTCTTCATCTTCTCGCTGATCGACTGCTGCGCCCTCATCTTCCTCTCCGTCTACTTCGTATCCTGCTCCGCCGGCGCGGGGGGCGCGGGGCGGGCAGGGA
>VYXC01000510.1:315073-358463 GCA_013397175.1 Platysteira castanea
GGCGGGGGCGGCGCGGGTTCGGTGCCCGGACCGTGCTCGCTCCGCGCGGCTGCGGCTCCACGGGCGGGCGCGGCGGCGGCTGAGGAGACTCAAGCGCGGCACAAGGAGCGAGTGCCCGGCGTTGGTGCTCGAGAGCTACGCGGGCCTAAAAAGTGCGGCCAACAGTGTTTTAATTGCAAGGACGCCTTGCTCTGTGTGAGCTGTGTGCTCGTAGCTGTGGGGCTCCGAGTCCCTCGGCAAGCAGGATTTCCATGTTCTTTTGTTAGAGGCTGGTCCGCATTCTGCGCTGGCTGGCGTTGTTGCACTGTAAAGGTACAGATTTGACTCCTTTTCCTTACTTTTCTTAATAAAAGAGAACTGGCTTTCACACTCCTTCAGTCCTGGTGAGATTTTTCAGAGTCTCCCCAGTTTTTTTAGCAACACCACTCGAAAGAAATTAATCCTACAAGGATAAGTTGTTTGTTGAAAAATGAAAAGCCTTTACCAATTTTTAGGAGTAGAAAAACAATCTCTTAGTGCTCATTTCCTTGAAGAAAAGAACCATGAGCTGTACAGGACACAGCATGGTGAAGTGCACACTTGCATCCTAAGCATTTTTTGTGAGGACTTTTCTGTCTGAAATATTCATATTTCAGTCTGAAAGTTCATTCAGTAATGATGTTACCCTCTTATTTCCTACTGAAGTATTAATTAATTCAATGTTGTTGTATATGTTGAAAAAAAAATAGCTTTACTGCTTAAAACTGCACTATTTTGTGAGAAGAGTTTAAAAGTGCATTAACTTTTTTCTTCCGTTTAAGTTTGGGTTTCAAGGGTTGTAGTAACAATTTTGGTGCTGAAAGTACTGAGTTTGCCTCCCTGGTCTGTTTTAAGGGCTGAACTGAACTTTAGCACTTGTGCAACAGTTGTCCTTGGAAATATATAATAAAGTCACTTGGCCATGATGATAATGTAGCCAAGCCGTCTATCTAAAATAGGAGTGAATTGTAACTAGTTGAAACATGTCTTTGCAACACCAGCACAGAGCAACAGTGAATGCTGAGAGCATAGGGTTCTCCCCAGTGGATTGGCTAAAATAAAGCCTTGTGTATTCTGAGTTACTATACAGTGTTTCCTTACCTTGAACTCCAGATAATCACACTATCAGATCTGGAATGTGACTACATCAACGCTAGATCGTGCTGCTCCAAGCTCAATAAAGTAAATTGTTCTTTGCATTTAACTGTGGTTTGAGAAAACCGCATCCTTCATCCAAGCATTGCGAATAACTGGGGTGTGATGGGTATCTGAGAAGCCTTGAGTGGTAGTAGTTTGCATGTATCCCTTATTTCAGCCTGCTTGTCTTTTCTTGGATGTCTGTCTTTCAGCAAATTCCATCACAAAAGTACCATTTTAAATGAATCTGCCTAAAACTCTTAGCATGAAATCAGTGAGGCCTTCCATGTGTGTGTTCACTTTGATTTAAAGGTTGTTTTTTTTTTAATATGAGAGAGAATGGTACAGTGTTGCCCTGGTTTTTGTCAGCCTTCTGTTTTTAACCTTGGAGTCAAATTCTTCTCACACAGTTTCATGTAAATAATAGCCAGTGTTTACTTAACGGTATTTTCTGTTTTTCATTCCTTTTGTGATATGACAACTTTGATGAGCACCTTTCTTCTCCAGTGGAATTGAGAAGGAAGTGACATGCTCTCCAATCCCTTGTGGAGTTGGGACGTGTATAAAAATGAGATAATGTAAATAAATCCATCCATTTTCCTCCTTTCTGCTGAACCTGGCAGGTGTAAAAACCTCTTTATTGTGTCTCCGCAGACACAGTACAGGACCCTGTCAAGCCAAAACCATGTAATTGCCAGGGGCTGACCCAATTTAACTATGCCAGTTTTTATATTGATCAGCTTTCTTATCTGTTCCAAGCCTGGGGCTGTTTGCAGAGTTTTTAATTATCTGGGTTCCTAAATCCACTGTTGTCTGCAGTGATTTCAAATGAGCTCTGTATACTTTCTCAGTTCTCCTTCTTGAATACTTGTGTGGTATAGTTGTGTTCAGACAGCTGCTGTGCTGCTCTCTAGGAATGTTTGTAATGCTTGGATGAAGCACCTCTTTTAAAATATCTCAGGGCCTGATTTCTGCTTACTTGTGTGGAATCTGCCTGAAGGTGTCAATTTCTCCACACTGTGATGGAATCACATGCCTCTGCTGTCGGTTTTTTTCTGATTTTACATGGTTATAATCAGATTATAATCCCAAATAGATATCTTTTTCATAAAGGAATTTACATTTGTGCATGTAACTCTTTTCCCTTTCCCCTTTTTGCAGTGGGTGGTGCCTGAGGTGATTGGCCATGCTGTTGTAACGGTGTTAATGCTTATTTCATTGCACTGGTTCATCTTTCTCCTTAACCTGCCAGTGGCCACATGGAATATATATAGGTAAGTGCACAAGGATTTGTGGGCTTTCTTTTTAACACTATTACTAGTTTAGCTTTAAGTATAGTACAAAGATGAATAACATGTCACGGTGAGAAGTTCCAGCTGTGTTCTTGAGCTGCTAACAGTCTTCATTGATCAAACTAACATAACTTCTTGTCATTATAGTGACAAGAAACCCGACAGTGTAAAGGACACGAAAATTTGGCCTTCGCTTGCACTCTCTTTAGTGCCCAGGAATCTCCATTGTGGGTCATTCCCAAGTTCATAGGAAATAACAGCAGATTAATTGGGATTATGAAATAGTACTGAAAACAGGGTTAATAATACTTCCATGCTGTGCCTGATAGTGCTATCAGTGTAGAAGTGCTTAGGTTGGCATGGCTGATGGTTGTAAAACCATGGGGCTGTGGTGTTGTCCCCTGCACCCTCCTTCATTTACTGACTTGTCCCTCCCCCTCATCCGTGTTGGTTTTGGCCCCCCATCCTGCCAGTTTGTATTTGGGAAGGTTTGCAGACTTTTCTCCCTGGGACAGCTGTCAGTGTTACTGGTCTTTGTGCACTGGGCTGCCACCCTTGGAAATGGTTTAGTTACCAGTGGGGGCAACACTGGGACTGTCAGTTCAAACCATTCTTTTTATCTGATATCATTTGGTGTGTGGAGAGCTGGCCCTTCACAGGTGTTAAGCTAATTTTGTGGATTTGTCACAATTTGTCACAAATTATCTCCAATCACTGTACTGAGGGAACCCAAAAGCCCAAATGTTAAATGTACAGGTATGAAAAGCTGGCAGTAATTCTTGTCTGCCTGAACCTGCCAGGGCTAACTGTTTGCAGGGATGGGTTGGGTTGCTGGTAGAATTAAACAAGAAGTTTCATAGCTCTCATTAAAACAAAGTTGAGGATCTCTGTACCGATAACCTGGTTATTCTTGGGCAAAATAGCTACACTATTTAAATATAGATAAATATCACCCTTGTTTTCTACAGAACTGCCAGCAAAGCCTTCAAATGTTTCTAAGCTGGTGAAACATGAGACAGTATAACTTTATGCTTAATAAATAAATGTTGCCTAAATACACACACATAGGGCCTGGTTTTGCCTGCTTTTGTTTGCCCCTCCCTCTGTACAGCTGTGACCCATAGTGAGCAGTATTTGGTTTGGGATCTGCTGGCAAGTTTAGGGTTTGATGTTTCATTTAGGCAAGGCTGTTTCTGCAGAGACACTTCAGACAGAACACATTGTCTTTGAAGCTTTGAAGATTTCTTGTGCTGGTTACTACTTTGCTCCTTCATTTTGTGTACTTATGTTAATTTTTAAAGTAGACACTTGCTTTCCCTTCTAAGCCTGGTCAGACAGAATTTTAAAAGAGAAATTATTTTTATTTATATGCTCCAGGCAGTAAGCTTTGACTGCTCTTTTGTATTGAAAGCTCTCATTTTGTATCTGTCATACATGGCATAAATTTTCTGAATATCCTAAAATCCAGGATTGTTTCTTCAATTTTGGATATGCAGTGTAGGCAATAAATGAATATGACAATATGATACTTTGCCTGTCCTGCCACATGAAGGCCAAATGTTAAGCCTGTATCCCTAATCCTCCCTTCTTTCTGTGGATCGAGGAGTTTCTCCCACATTAATTGCCTGGACTATCCCATTTCTAGTGAAGGAGTTGAAAGTCTGCAAAAACAAGTGCGGGATTTAGCATTTTCAGTTCATTAGGAACTGTAGTGATAGGATAAGGAGTAACGGGTTCAAAGTAAGAGGGGAAATTTAGGTTAGAAATACAGCAGAAAAATAATTCTGTTGAGATAGAAGACGTCTGTGCTTTGCAGTGTAAGTGACAGAGAGAAAGGTAGGATAATCTCTTCCCTTTACTCACTTTTCTTTAAAACCTGCTTAATCCCAGTGACTACATGGCAGCTACAGGCAGTATTTGCCTTATTTACTGAATCTCTCAAGGATTTCAGTGAGAGCAGAGAGGTTTTGTGCAGAAGGGGTATCAGAAACAAATCCTGGGAAGGATAAATTAGTCAAAAACAGTATCAAGAGAGACTTTCAAAGTTGCAACATGTTTATTGTAACATCTTACTGGCCCTTCTTGTTCAGCACACTCGGATGATATTTAACTTTTTTTGATGAACTTTGTAGTGTCTCCAGTGAGACAGTTTTGTCTTACATTCTCCTTGTTTTAAAGCTCCAAGGGAAGCATTCAACTTTTTTCTTCTGTGTTATATAGATCTCCTGGAGAGAATAGGTCCAAATAATGAGATTCTTGCCATATCTTTAGGAAGATAAAACTGAAAGAGTAAAATAAAATTTTTTAAAAATAAAATCTTTACAATTCAGTGAAAATTCTGGTCAGAACTTCTACATCCCTTTAAAAACTGGGAAATCTAGAGGGAAGTGTCCTGTTGGTGTGGTAGCAGCTCCCACTGAATGGAAATACTGGAGGCACTAATGTGCATATTTATTAAAGCTAACAGTTTACTTGTTTGCTGCAGAAGTTTTTTTGCTGTGGAGAGTATGACAGCAGGCTTGAGCTGGGTTTGTCAGCATCCAGCAGCATTGTATCCATGGCTCAGTTCCTCAGATATATAATACAGGCTGTTCTACCTTGTGGGCCTCTTGGAAAAAATGCCTCACGGCTTACGCAATTAAGTTGCATCATTTAAGTGTAATAATTCTTTATAAAAAGCAAAATTAATACATGCTGTCTTTATGGCAGTCATGTCCCAGATACGTAAGAAAATTATGCATTCTATTTATAGGATAAATTGGTACAGGAAACGTGTTCCTCCTTTTATTCCAATAAAATGCATTGCATTCCCAGGAAATCGACAATAATTTACGATACAATCCTAAGAACAATTGTTCAAAACTTCAATTTTAAAGAGAATTTTGAACTGGAATTATTTAACATGAACTATTTAAAATGGGACACAACTGTCTTTGACATTAGTCAAATATACTGCAGTGCTTTTCAATGCCTGTGTGACAGACAATTACTGTGGTCTGAGCTTTTTCTTTCCCAATGTCCTATGGCTGCTAGAAAACCTCCCTGTTGCTTGTTCCCCTTCCTTCCCCTCCTGTTAGGGAAATGAATGTTTTAAGAGGTGGGGAAGTGCCTTTTGCACTACAGGTGGTGCCATTTGAGTAGATGAAGAAAATCTAACAAGTGTTCTGTTCTGAGACCATGTTTCTGCTCCAGCTTTAAGACAGAGTTAAATTCCTGTATAGAAAGAATCTGATTCCAGGAAGGTAGAGCCTGTATAACATCTCAATGAGGTGATGCTCCAGCCTGAGCTCAGCTGGAATGAGAACTTCATGTGCTCACATTTGCTCCCTTGAGAAATGCTTCTGACAAGAGAACATGTTGCTGGCTCAATTGTCACAGGACATAAATACTTGGTTTGCTGGTTTTATGCTTCCTTGGCTTATGTTTCACTTGGCTTCACTCAACTTTTGTTCTCATGTGGGTTTGGACAGCAGAACTTGACATCTTCAGTTCTGCCTGACTCATCCTGTTGGCCTCAGTGTCTGTGCTGAGGTGTCCCAGGATGGCTGTGACAAAGACAGGAGTAACAGCACAGATCCTTTGCCTTGGCTTATGCCATCTCATTTTGAACACTGGAGTTTGTGATTCCCTCTGTGAAGTTTTTTGCTTAATAAATTACTGATTCTTAGCTAAATTAAGTTCTTATCCAGTCCCTTTCATCTAATGCATCTTTCCACTGTGGGTGGACGCTTTCCCCATGACAGCAACAAACTGTGAACAGCAATTAAAATGAACTGGAATTGGCTATTACCTGGAATCTCTCCCATTTATACATGGGAAGCTGGGCTGATGTTTTTAGTACTTTTTGTTCTCTTACTCTCTGTAGTGGGAGAGATAGATGCAATATCCAGAACTCCCTTACCTTGAATTGTGAAACAGCTCTTTAGATGAAAGTCCCTTCTTGGCAAACTCTCCCCCTGACACTCCCTAATGTTCAGTGATTACATTTTTGGGTTTTGTTCTGTGTTTGTTTTTTTGGTGGTTTTTTTTATATTCTTAAACTTTCAGGTACATTATGGTGCCAAGTGGAAACATGGGAGTATTTGATCCCACAGAGATCCATAATCGAGGACAACTGAAATCACACATGAAAGAAGCCATGATTAAGCTGGGCTTTCATCTGCTCTGTTTCTTCATGTACCTTTACAGGTTAGTTTCAAAAGTTGTTCCCAAGGAACAAAGGGATTGTCTGCCAGCTATTTTTATCTCCTTTATTCCACTGGTGTAATTGCTGGTATCCATGTCTAATCTTTTTTGCATCCTGCTAAGCCTCAGTAATGTATTTTGACAGCTATCTCTGGCCTCATTATATGCCTTTATTCATTCTGATAAAACACTGTTTGGAAATTCAGGCTATTCCTTAATCTCAAAACCACAAGTACAACATAAAGAGTTACATGCTTTCAGCACCTACAGTAAGTGGCCTGTTTAGAATGGAAATACTCTTGAGGACCAAGTTTATTCTACAAGTTGTGTTTTTAAAAAATGAAGTTGATCTGGCTGAGTTACAAATACACGTGTTCTGTGATAGGGCCACTTACTCTAAGGTGGCAGAGCTGCTGTTCCTCTTCTGCAGTGTTGCTTCTGCAGCCTTGTCTTCCTAAGCAAAGCCCACAGCCGGGGTGCCTCAACTTTCTATTTCAGGTTCTCTCAGTGCAGCTCTCCCGTGACACTGAGAGCTGCTCCTACTTGCACAAGCTTCAGTAATCCACTGGTATCATGTTTTCTGTTTTGTCACAGTATGATTCTGGCTTTGATAAATGATTGAGAAGGTGAAAGACAACCATTAGCTGCCAAATTGGGTCATCACTCCAGTGACTGGTTGTGGAGCCACAGACACCTTCTGAACACACCTAGATCAGTGTCGTCATGCAGTATATTTTTCCTTTTCGAACAAGAAATATTTTTCTGTATTTTTAACATAAAATATTTTCAAAAGACGTTGGATTTGTGTAGCAGTTGTTTTTGTTCCTTTACAAGCCAAACTGCTGGAGCTGCTGTTTCTGTCAGATGAAATCCTTGCTTGCAGAAGTGACTTCGTAGGAATTGAATGGTGATAAGGGAAACCCATTTCAACAGCATGAGCTGGTAATGATGGTAGTTGCAGAACACATTTAAGTGCAGCTCTGATATCTGATTCTTGCTGAGACGTGTCAGGATGAGACTCTGGCTGCCAAGCTGTCCTATCAGAACCTAATTTGAAGCAGCACTTGGAACTGAGATTTCAAAGTGGAGCAGGAGCAGAGTTTGCATCTTTGTGTTGGTGTTCTTTCAAGGCAAAAATCAATGGCATAAAAGTTACATTTTCCTCCCTTTCCCTGCCTCCCAGCAGCAACCTATATGAAGTCTTGTATTTGGATGAATTAAGATCCCTTTGGTGGACATGACACTTGTGTGTAAGAGTGCAGACAAATAAGAACATGATTAATACTTGCTTTTCCCCTTCAACTCCTATTTTGTCATTGAAGTACATCACGGACATCCAGATAAAGATCAGATTGCACTGGGGTGGAGATGGTTACAGAGCAAAAGACTACCTGCAGTTGCTACTCCCTGGACCTGCTGTTTCCATAGCCAGTGGGGTGAACCAAGAGTCTGTCTAGCTCAGGGAAATGGTCTGGTAAACCACAACCCCACTTACCCCAGCTCTGATGTGACTCTGCTTCAGTGATACCAGCAAGTTCTTTTTGTGCAGCTCTTGCATTGGTGATAAGTGTATAAACCTGAGTTTGTACCCTCACTGTCCAATAACTGTCTTTAAGTTTTTTATATGTGCTTGGAAACAGGTCTCTTGGAACAAACACATCAATTAAAACACTTCAAAAAATACACTTCTGTAATTACGTCCTAAAATTTATGAGCTTTTTCTTCCTAAGTACTTGGGGTTTTAGTGTACAGCTGGAGTTAACAATTGTTTTCAGGGCCAGTCATGCAAAGGCAACACTGATGCTTTATTGCTGTAGCTGCCTTGTGTTCAGTGTTTGTTCTAGGAAAAGTTTGGCTGTAAATTTTTGACGGATGGAGTCCAAGATGAAAAACTGCTGAAAATCATGCTCATTAAAAAATAAATAAGGAAACAGCTACCCCAGCTGGATGCCACTGACTACCTGACAGCACAACATCAAACTATGAAAAGTACTGCCCTATAAAGCCAAAACCCAGACAGGAGGTAGGTCTGGAGAAAGGAGAGCAAATAAAACTCTAAAAGGGTAGAAAGTCAGTAACGTTTTTAGCAGTTTATGTTAAGCAATTAAATGATGTTATTTGTGTGTGAAAAAAGCTTACTACACAGATGTTGGGTGATAAAAGAAAGGGCCTAAGTCACATCCTTGGTATGCTGCTGATAGTAGATAAATTTCACTAAATTTGTCTCACACTGAGAAACCTGAGCATTCATTTGGAAGTCCATCACTTAAACCAGCTGCTTGGTACCCTTACTCTAAAGACAGGATTTTGAGAGAAGAGCTTTACTATTAATGAAAATGTTTGTATGCTACACTGTCTCCCATGATTTCCAATAGCACCTTGGAATTACCCTGAGGACATTAGATAGAGCAGACCCATTCCCTCATGGAATTGGTAAAATTTATCGCTTACTACAAAAAGCTTCTGTTCTCTCCCAAGGGAAATGTTTCTTCAGACATGGAAGTGGGACAGAGAAGGATAAGAGAAAACAACAACATATCTGAGGGGGAAAAGCAGTGGGATAGCATGTGTATATCCTGACCTAGAGAGATGGAATTGTGGATTCTCCCCACTTCCTTCCTCAAGAGTGAATTATTAACCATGAGAAACCAACAAAAAAATACAGATATGTTTTGTAAGTGGTGCTTGTCAAACATTGAGCACTTGATACTGCTACATGAATGCAAACTTCCCACCTAAGTTTTTTAATATAAGTTCTCTGTTCCTTTATATCCAACAACTGATTATAAGAGTTGTAAAAACTTCATCAGCAGGTTTCAGAGACTATAATTCTACTGAATAATTACACTGGTAATGTTGAAGCCTTCCTTACTCTACAGGGTCAGTGCCTGCCTCAGCAGAGATCTTCAGAGGTCAGTGTCAGCAACAGGAAAAATGTAATTGCTAAATGCGTGGTTCATTAGCTAGAAATAGGGATACTACAGTTATCTCACTCCTGGGAGACCCACAGAGCACAGAAATTTTTATGGTAGTAAAAATTTAAAAAACCTCTATTTTCCAGCAGAGGACAGGGTAATTTAAACCCAAGCTTATCACATGGAATTCAGGACCATTAGAAACTTGAGACTGATTTTTTAAAAAATTCATCTAACTATCACCACAAAGTGGTATGAGGTCAAATACAGATTCCTTCCTATTCACTCAGACTATTTCCCTTTGGACATGAGGTATCCAAGCATAACTTTGTGAGGAACCATGAGCTATGACTGATAGAAAACTCTTAATCAGTGAAAACAAATCAAAGTCCTCCAGGGATCCAACATTCAGCTGATGTTACTGAGCCCTTTTCCTCACCCACAATCTACAGCCTGGTCAGCTTGCAAAGATGATCATCATGTATCAGAGAAATCAGATTGCCATTAAGAACTCTGCATTTGGGGGGTTAGTTAAAATATGTACAATTGCATGTTTCCCCCTAATTACTCATTAGTTACAGACTGTTGGTTATTTAGCCTGCTTTGTTAAAGAATATACTTGCCTCCTCAATCTAGTAGATTACTGGTTTGGTTTTCTAAAATTGTATTATGGAACATGGTATATCAGTGGTGTGATCAATAGTTCTAAGAATAATTCTACATGCAGGGTAACAATCAACCAGAAACCCTGATAAGCCCAAAAAGGCAAATCTTTATCTGTTCAGGATTGTCATAGCTTTATTCTAATTCTTTCTTCTCACAAGAAGCTCTCTAGGATTTTGTACAAGTGCCAAAAGACCATTTATGCCTTTAAGTATAGGGTATGAGGGACAGTGGAAGTAGCAATAGGAACATTAGGGCTATGTATGTGAACCACCATGCAGTTATCAGTACAGTCACCACCTTATTTTTGGCAGAAACAGAGGTATACAAGCCTCAGTGGTTACCCTTCGGAGCATTACGGGTCTTTTAAAGTGAGGAGACAACTGGCACTGCCATCCCTCTGGGATGAGGTGACAGCCTTGGCATGTGCAAGACACGCAAGAAGGGGACCAGGCAGCACAGAGCACGGGACGAGGTGTAAGGAAGGGCTCTCCTCAGGCAGAGTTTGGATTTAAGCTAATTAAGAAACACACGGCTACTCTCAGGTTCCTTGTGGAATTTCTTTGAAATAATCTGAATGATTTTAAAAAACAAATAAAAAAACCAAAAAACACATCAGGAAAAAAACCCCAACCCCCAAACCGACAGGACTTAAATCTTACAAATGCTGAAATGTCACAGGTCTATAGAATTCATACACCTGTTTTCCTTGCCCTCTTCTGACCCATTAAAGGCAGACAGGATGGCAGATGAAGCTCAGCTTTTTTGGCTGGGTTTGTTAGGAACTTCCTTCATCTGTGGATAATTTATGGCTGAAGCAGGTCTGCAACCCAAGAACCCTCCTGCAAATACCAGCAGCCAAGGGAAGTGGCACAAAGTAGGACATGGAGAGGAATAAGGTACATCCTTTCTCTTGGCAGCTGCATTTAAGCCATTAATTGTCTATATACTGCCTAAACTGTAAGGGAGAGAATAAAGTTAATACAAAGGTGCTACTAGAGGGAGTGAAGACTTCTTCTCATCAATACATAAGTTAAAAGAATTCAAAGACTGAAAGCACGTCAAGAAAAGGTTTGAGTTTGGAAAAGCTACAGGGAGTGGAAATTCAGGCACAACTTTTTAACACAACATAAGCTAGAGCTGAATAAAAATGCAGGACAAAGATGAGCTTCTGGTTTAAGGCACAAGGAGGAGAGACAAGAACATGGGATCAGTTGGAGGAACACAAAGGCACAAGATCCAAGTACTTTAGGAGCACCTTCTTAATATGAAGTACCAAAAAACCCTGTAAAACTCACAGATCACCTACAGCAACCAGAGTCTGGTATTTAAGCAAGCTGCAGCATTAAGGAAAGATGGATTTCACAGAGCCTCAAGGGAGCAGATGTTCAGCAAGTGAGATAAGCACAGCCTGGGACACGGGCAAGTCGAGTGCTAAAGTGCAGCACAAACACAAGGGTGAGGTAGATTAGAGCCAGACAGCAGAGACTGGAGAGCTGCACACAGCACTGAGTGACTCGGCTGCAGCTACACTGCCACAGATTAATTGTCCTAGCAAAGTGAAGTGAAATACTACGGAAGAAATCTATAATTAATGATCAAGAAATTAACATCCAAGTCAGTCATATAAGTCAAGTTAGGGAAACTAAGAACTATTCATTCCAGTTATTTATTGTTTATTGAATTGAAAGAAAGGGAATACAAACATTGCTGTTAAGTGCTGTGCACCAACATGGAAAAAGTGTATTTTTTTTTTTAAAAATCCTAATAAAAACAAATCAGAAGTTAACGTAGTTCCAATTGAACAATTTGTAAAGATATGTTTAAAATACTACACATTTATAAAATAAAAAAGTTAAAACGGTGTTCTGTAAATAATTAGTAAAACAAGTGAAAATAAATACGAGACCCAAAGTTCTTATGTTTTTAATGTAATATAGCAAAGAAATTTTTAACTACTTAATAATATCCGAGGAGAGTAACAAAAATCCAGAAAGTTTAAGAACGCAATCCTTTGAAACATTTAATATCAGTCCATAGCAAATAGTCATTACATACCAAAAGCTCTAAGTGTTAACTAGTTCCACCACAACTCCATATAAATCTTGACAATTTAGAAATCTTGAGATCAACAATAAAGTTCTTTTCTTGATCTCTACAGCTTGGTTTGTAAGTACATACATGCTTTGAGGATCCATTTTGTCCCATATGTTTTCAAGGAGCCAATAACTTTTTCCATCTGTGCCTAAAAATGTTAAGTTTCAAATCTAGCACATATACCCTAAGAATGAAAAATGTTTATGAAAAAAGATGGGGCACAATGAATTTCAAATTTATAAAAATATACTGATATTAACCAAAACCTTCTGGTCAAAGGACACTTCACATACACACGACTTAAAGTATGCAATAAAACATGACAAGTACCTAGAACATTTGGTTCTCTGTCTGTTTGTGGAACACATGCACACACACACTCATACTGGATGGGAGGAACACTCTCACAGATGTTTTACTGAATCCAGATTATCTGGATGAGTAGACAGAAAACTTGGCTACAGTTTATTTCAACTAGAGGCAGCTACTGCAGCAGTAGTTCAACACTGCACACTTCAATTAAGTCCACCCTGTTTAAAAAAAGTGTCATAGTTAATGATTTTGCTTTCTAGACATCGTTAAAAGTAGCAGTTTTCAAAAATCAAGTATGGCAGCTGAAAATGGACTCAAGCCAATGTGGAAAAGACAGGAGGAGGGCAAAAGGAGGATTAGCCATTTATGGGATGGGTGTTCCTCTTAATAGCTGTCTCAAAAAGAAATTAGATACAAGTGTATTTTGTAGCTAAAAATATGGACAAACTATTGAAAGTGCATTTTTCCTCCTCCCCCTTGAGTTACAGTAGTTTGTTTGTTGGTCAGTAAATCCTGCTTTATCTATCCATTCTTTTTTCTCTACCTCCCTCCCCATTCGGATCTACAACATATCCCCTCGAGCTACAGCTAATTGTACGAGTCCTGGCTTCCTGCTAAGGAAGCCTTTACAACTGATTTTGGGTGGGAGCATCACTTAGTAGTGTAAAAATACACAACTAGACACCAACTCCCAACAGCAGACGGTGTTTTATTAAACATTACCTGGTTGAAGCCAAGTTGAGAAGTAACTGGCAAGATCTGGGTAGATTTCTAGCTTGCATCTTTGCTCCAATCATAAAGAGAAGTTAACTTTAAAGTTGGAGAACTTTGGAAAAGACAGAGGGAATTTAAAAACAAAGGTGTCATTTCCCCCACTTCCCTCCCCTCCAAAACACAAACAGAGCTACCATTTTCCCTTTTGTGTTCCATTGTGCCTTGAAAATTACTTACCTGAACAGCTAAAGAACATTCAGATAATAAAATGCTTCGGCATTTTTTTTTTTTTTTAAGATCTGCCTTGATAATAACCTGGGGCTACTGTGAATTATTTTAAGCCAACAGGTGACCAGAGAAAATTACAAAATGAGTACACACTTACAGTATTTTCCTCTCTAAAACCATGGGCCTGCTGACTAGAAATACAGTAATTTCTTGTGGGTGTGTACTTGTTCCAGCCTTACACTCCAGCCTACGAACATTTTTAAGCACATGGAAATCAACGTGTTGCAAATGAGCAAACTTATTTGGGTTTTTCCCCCCACCCCGGTCTCATTTTATTGTCTGTGCACAAAAAGTATTGGTACTTTTCAATCCATGTAGTGTGAATAAGCAATGTGTGGGAAATAGTTTAGGTTGCTTTTTCATCTCCAGGTTGAGATGGTAGCCATTGCTACATCTCTAGTGGCAGTTGCTGTTGGACCGAGTAGTGTGGCAAAATGAAGATTAATCTCACCTTTCTGTCCTGCCTGCTCATGGCCCATGAGATGCAAACAGGCTGTCACTGAGACACTCTGGAAAGCAGTGCCACCTGCTTGGAGCTTGCCTTTACGTGGCATGGCTGCACCAGGACACTAAGGGAGAGAGATCCAACATGTGCTTCTCCCTAATTCAGCTTCTAAACACCTCAAGTGTCTTTCAGAGGGACAACCAAGTCCAGAAGAGAGGGGCAGTGTTTCGGCAGAGGTCCTAGGTTTATATTCCTAATTGCACTGCTGGGGAAATCAGGCATCAGCCCGTAGACCCCCCACAGCTGTAGCAGGGCAGGAGTCTCACACTGGTTAGTTATGGCTACTGAATGGCTACTAGTTATGGCTAGTTAGTTATGCCTACTGAAATGCATCTGAGACTTTAAATCTACACTTGAGATTTGATCCAGCCTTCACCACCTGCCTAAAGTTCCCACTTTATTTCCAGGAGTACATAGTGACAGACCATTGTATGAGACATTAAGAGACATCAAAACCATTATTCTCCTTACTCTCCCTAAACAATGTTTGGTTTGAAAACCTAAGTTCCAGAGTAGGACAATACTAGAGTAACTTCCAAAGATTCACATACTGGCTTTGCTTATGAATTTTACCATGTTTTGAACATGTAAAACACATTTACAATTTACTGTTAATAATTTAGGTGATTAATTTTTCCTTAAACCCCAAGGTTTAGCTTACTCAAACTTGACCATAGGAACTTGTCTGTTTTCCTGCACCATCAAGGCCACAGGCCTGACTAATGTTACACTGTCTGAACTAGGGAGAGAAATACAGAGCTTCCTCCAGAACTGATTAAAGAAGAAGGGACTGATTTATAATCTTAAGTTTACATGTGTATTCCCAGTGCTGTGAAACAGTAACTGCCATCGAAGCATTCACCTTAGTTTTAAGGCTCAACATTAGGTTCCTACCTGGTTTTGGAGGTATTAGAAGACTCGTATGTCAGATTCGGGGCTGGTCTCAACCACAGCATCAGAATCTTAGCTCATGCTTAAGTTTGCACACAAGGCAAGGTAAACACACACCACCTGATGGCTGGAATCTAAAAGAAAAAAAAAAATCTAACCTGCTAACCAACCTTTACTTTGTTTTTCTGGGAAACCACCACAATCCCATTCATCAAAGTGGCTACACTTCTCTTCCCAGGAATTCCAGCAAACCTTCCCCCACCCTTCTTCCACACATGACTAATAAGGACACTAGATCATTATCTCATGAAAGGATGAAGTCCACACTTCTGCTCACATGACTCCTGGTGGCATGCCCTTCCCTGCTCCTTCTTTACTTCGCAGCAGTACCAACACTACCTTTCCACTCAAGGTGGCAAAAGGGAATCCAGGGCCATCCTGTAATGGATTTGTGTGTAGTGTAGAAGCACAGAGATGCCAGGCCATCTGTTTATGTCAAAAAGAATAAATATTTAAATTATAAATGTCTTTGTTTTTTCGTAACATGGGACATTAGTGGAACTATTCCTAGATGTGTCAAGATGTTCACAGCACCAGCTTGCAACAAGGTCTGGGGGAGGCATTTAAATCTGCAAACTTAAAAGTATATTCTTAACAACAGAATCTGTCCACTCTTGTTTATCAAATAAAGAAAAAATTTCCACCATAATACAAGTGTTTAATTATGATTTGTATGTAAATCACTTATACAAAGTGTTGACTTTGTGAAGAAAGGACTCTTTCAACACATTCTTCCCTCGAAGTGTAGTCTACCTTTTACACCAGCATTGTTGCATATATTTATGTAATTAAAAAAACCAAAAAGACCTCTTCTTGTTTAAACTCTTAGACTGGTGGTGCAGTCTGAATGCTTTTTTTTCCTAACTAATACAGTTTATCTGTTAAGATGGACAGTGAATTCCTCCATCTGAAACAAGCTTTACTGCCTATATATATCTCCTTCCAGCCACTGCTTTTGATTGGGTCTCAGGACACTCCAGAAAAGCATCAGTGATACCGTGTTTCACGACACTTCTTGCATTGTTTTAATTCCAAATGTATACAAATGAAGTCATTTTAATCCTATAAATAATTTATTTTTAAAAAATTGTGCTGTTAACCCCTTTGCAGGGCAACGAGCTATGTGAAAAGTACAAAACTTTTTGTCAAATGTGATACTGAGAGTGCTTTTGACATAGTTCATTGGTTTATCCTCTCAACTGATAGATATACTGCGCAACGGGCAAGGCTAGAATCCATGAACCAAGCTGCAAAGATCTCAAGCTAAGTAAGGCGGAGAGAGACTTGAGAAACAAGAGAAGGAAATACTTTCCTATCCAATGTATACTCTTCAGACTAAAGCACTCTTTCTATCAAGCCTTCTAAACTGTTAAATAAAGTGTTCCAAACAAGCATTTAAACTTCATTACACAGAAGAGCAACAAGAACAGTAGCCTGCCAGACAAAAAGGCAGGAGGGAAAAATATATATACTGAGTTCAATGGTTAGCCTGAATGTAGCACAGTTCTTCACAACCGATGGGGGGGTAATTTCAACACGGTGTCCAACAAAGTTCTAAGGACGTGCTTCATCTTGACTGGTTACTATGAAGCAAAGGTGGTAAATGTTTGGCCCCAACCGGGCTTCAGAAATGGTTCTTTTTCATGACGAGCATGTCTGTCCAGCTATCAATCATGTTTGTTTGCACCAAATCCCAAGCCATTTAAAATACGACTAATTAAGTTAAACTGAAGTCGTCTGCTCCAAATTCGCCATCAACTATCCATGCTACTGCATTCCTCTGAGCAAAAACAAAAACAGAGAGAAAGAAATCACAGCTTGAAGATCTTAGCAACAGTTCATATTTCTATCATAAGGTAATTAATACAATGTATTTACATAAATTTTAACTGAACATGCACTAGTTAATAGATCTTATAGTGTAGCTAAATTCCATGCTTTAAATTATTTATTTTAGAGAAAATTATTCATATAAATCTAAAACTTTAATTAGCATGTTAAGTGTGGGTACTCAAAAAGCATCTGGTCCAAAAAGAAGTAACACACATTTACATACAAGTTCTAGGGGAGTGTGCTAATTACAGAGCTGTCCTGTAACCCATTTAGGATTCCTATGTGGTTAGGTATTATTCCATGCACCTACACCTCTTGCAAAAACACTGCTGTGAGAAATCCATTTGCTGTTGGTTTGGTTTTGATGGCACTTACTAGTTCATTTTCTGGAGGAACTAATAAAGAGTGAGTAAGCAGCTCACTGGAGAAAACCAAACTAAGCCGTGAGTAAAACCAACTGGAAGACAGGCTCTGACTCCTTATATGAGTGCATTCCAGGTGTTACAAACAGATTAGCCAGGCTGGTCCACCTAGTCCAAGACTAGAAGCAGATGTGTCAGAAAGCACTGCAGCAGGGAGAGGAGGTAATTCTTCCTCCTAATATCCTTCCAACTTTCAGCCATTTTTACTTATGGGACATTCTGAACTAGAGGTTGTTTATTTATCTAACAGCACTTAATGGATTTCTCTTTGATTACTTTGCCCAGGTTCCCATTGAAGTCATATCCACGAGGTCCTGCAGCAATAGGATATACTATATATCATTTTAATGTCTCCTGTGAATTCTTACTGCAAGGTTGAATACATAATGACAGAAGCATATAAACTGCACAACAACTCCCCAGCAGTCATCTCCTTAACAACTCAGGGGGAAGCAAGAAGGGCTGGGAACATCTGTGTGCATTTGGGCAGCAAAAAAATGAGCATTGTCTTTCTCTCCCCCGGACATATATGGTTACTGATGGCTAGTTAAGATTCAGTTTTGTCTAGATTTTTCTGGGGAAAACTCTCTAGACTTTGGAGATTCCTTATGTAAGCATTACAATACCATCACTCAATCTGCAGTGTGGTTAGAACGCGCTATTTAAATTTTAGTAACATTGTACATTACTAAACTTCAAGCATTGGAGGCAAGATTTTTAAGGAGCCTGCACAAATAAGTTAACATAATACTAAGGTCTTAGTGACACCACAGTTTTCTATTAGGGCCGTGTCAGAATAATGTTGGAAATACTCATTGTTTCTTTTTTATTCCACAAAATGAGTAAACCAGATAAAAATCAAGTCATACACTAGAAAAAACAAAACAAAGCAGTGACTTATTTTTTAGTAACACATGTTTTTTTACCTTCAATATCCTGGTTGTCTACGAAAGGCGCTGGTCCCCATATCCTAACGGTGCCGTCGTCGGAGGCGCTGGCCATCATGGCTGGGATCTGCGGGTTCCAGCTCACGCAGTTCACCGTGCGCGTGTGCCCCGTCAGCTCCGCGATGGGCAGCTCGCTGCGCTTGTGCCAGATGTACACTTTGTGATCTGAACGAAAAACAGGGAAAAGCAGCATGAGCAGCACTGCTCTGCACAGACCCATCGTGGAGCCAACAGCACTTCCACACCAGCTCTCATTAAAACCTATGTCAAAAACCCGAGTCTTGAGTGTGCAACAGAATTAACAAAATTTTTCTTTTAAAAGTGATCAAAAGAATACAGGCAAAGCTCTTCCATTAAGAGACACATTCTTTTTCAACACCTGCAAGTCTACCACACTTGGTGTTTGAAGAAAAACATTTGACTGCAATGCAAATAAGACAATACATGGCTAAAGAGAGAAACCAAGCTACTCTTTTTAATTACAGGTATAGAGTTGTAATCTTATTCAAAAGTAAGACTTGCAGATTTTTTTTCCCCCCTCAAAATTGTATTTGCAGATTAGCAAATGTATTATAAAGTTGTGAGTATTAAGACAGAATAATTATAACCACCTCCTGTTGATGAGTACCAGATAAGATCACAGCTCTATAGTTTATGAAAAACATCTGAATACTAAAAACCTGTAACACTCCAGTGAAAGTGCAAACAGCGCAAATGAGGGAGGGCAAAACTTAATGGCTCAAATTAAGCTATTACTGTCTCTTACAACTAATTATTGTGTGGTATTTAAAGATATCAATTTGTACATATTAAAGTAGATGCAAATAAACCCTACAGATACTATTTCACGATGGGAAGCTTTTTATTACTTCTAGCAACATGCTAGAAATAGAAAAGTGAAGTGCTTAGATACTCTACTGCAATGTTTAGAGAAGAGTCATTCTTTATATTTAAGAATAAATTGGGGGATGGTGGGTGGTGGTGTCCCAGCTGCAGACCAGCAGCCTGTAACAAATCTGTGGGTTTACCTCTCTAGGAATGTCTGCAGAATATTCCAAACACAGCGACATAAACTGTACAAGTATGTACTGCTAGTATTAGAAAAAAGCCTAGTATTGGGGTCTAGCACATCAAATGAAAGTATTTTGATCTATTTGAAAGGCTTTGACATAGATGTCACTCTGAAGGCTCAGTAAACAAACCAATCTTCCTCTATTCCTCCTCCCAGCTCCTTATAAAACAAACTTGCTCTCTGACTTCCCTGCTAGAAAAGCATCATGGAACCACGTGGTAACTCCCTCGTCTTGTGCTGAACCAGCTCATTTGAGGGTACCACCTTCACATGTGGTTGTGTTGATGCAAATGTTCTGGCTGTGCTTATATTCCACTTAGGATTTCAAGGGGACTACACATCCATGCCATTCACCAAACAACACAACTCACACACTGGGCACGCAAGCCTCTGCTCTGTCAGAGGACCAAAGCCTAAATACAAAGCACTACTTTGATGTTGTCAGAATGCCTGTACTTTGGTTTGGAAAAAACAAGGTAGCTACATCCAGGCAGCAGTCAATTCCCCTCTGAGACACAGACCTCCATTTTCTTCCAATGGATCCAATTGTCAGGAAAACCCCTACCTAGCTGACAACATGTTTTAAGACATTATGACAACATGATCAATTACTTTCTAAAACAGGCTATGACAATGTAACCTGTTATTTTTTTTTCCTTGTTTTTTAAAAAACAGTCTTTCTCAGTAACCACATTTGCAAAGAGGCAGCAGCCTCAGACAGTTCAAATCTAAGGAACCCTCAGTTTCTACTACAGTGGTTTTTAAACAATGAAGACAATAACAAGTCAAACTAGGGAGAAAAAAGGACTGGTACACTACAGTATCTACACCTACGCATGGTTATGGCTAAACAAATCCTGAACTTTCAGGCCTTCAGGTCTCAAACCAAGCAGCTTGTCCAACCATGAAAAGAGGTTCACACTGGATTGGAGGACTGGAGGTGCTGTCCTTCAGTCATATTACCCTGGATATAGTCAGAGGGTGAAACTTGGTTTTATTTTAGACATATTTCATATTTTCCAAAAACAGGATAGTAGGAAATGCCTTGGCCAACCTTCTTTCTTAAGAACTGTGAGTTACACAGTACTCACAGTAATTTGTTTACATATTACAAGTGTAATTCTTAGCCCTGCATAAGCTTGAATTTTAAGTGACTCTATGGCAGGTGATGGCACTACACCAGCGACAGAACTGAACCAATTTAACACATAAGCTTTTAACAAATTTCTACTCTTGCCACAGACAGCTGAATAAAAACATACCACAAAGGCTTTAATCACCAAGAAACCCTACCAGACTATGTCAACAACTACTTAATTTGAGACTCCTCTGCCTGTAATTAAAATGATTCTACTGAAATTAAAATAACCTCACCACACCTGTACCTTCAACAGGCAAATGAAGCTGTTATTCCCCAGAAGTACTTTTTATTCAAACCAGAAGTTTAAATATCATACCACAAAAAGAAAAATCCTCAAGAACACCCCACCCACTTCTAATTAAAACTGTGCAGATGCTTTTGCTTTAGAGGAGGAACACAAAAGAGTCATTAATGCGTTCTACCTCTGCCATCCTCTCAGAAGATTCTTTCTGCCAGCCCACAATTACTTCTTGAAGTATGCCACAATCTCAGCACGCCTCAAATTTATTTCATGAACCAGTTGGCTTGCTTTTATAAAGTTGTTGTTAGCAACTGTCATCTATAAAATGAAGGTATAGCAAGGATACCATGTTCTAGTTTTCTGCACAAAGGAGAATGGTGTTACCTTCACTGCCACTCGCAATGAAATCTTCATTATGACCTCCAAAACACGAGTGAATTGTGTAAAATCCTTGTGTAACACCTTGATACTTTCTCACTAAAACTCTGTCTTGCAAGTCCCATAAGTGAACTCCCTGGAAATAAGAAATATAAAGAATGTTATTTTATCATCAAACATTATTAATGGCGTTCTTCTGAACAATGAAAAAAAATTACATGGAAGTACACTACTTTAGAGCCAACTTCAGTACTGTTAGGAGGTGAAAAGAGTACAGTTGTATCAAATTACTAAATGAAATTTTCAGCCTTTGGTCCCTTCCTCTCTGAAAGCTCTTATTCTTACCCAAGGTTCCAAAAGCAGAAATGATAAATAAAATCTAGTTCTCATACCCCCAGATATGTTAACCTGCCACAGTTCTTGCTGTACCTGGCTTCTCAATGCAACAGCCAGATAATAACATCAAATAGTACATATTTCACAATATGAAACTCCTGACTATAAATCAGTCAAAAAAAAAAAAATCAGGTCTCAAGAGTAAGATTGCCTTCTTGTCAGAGAATTCCATGCTGTGTTAATGAATATTAAGGCCTTCATATTACACAATATACAGCTAGTTAATATCAAACATTCCAACTCACACCTAAATATTTAAAAACAGGTAGCAGTTGCAAGCAGATTTATTTCCATTTTCTTCCAACATCCCCAACTCACCTGAGTTGCTACATTTAACAAAGCTAAACGGCCATTTTTTGAAATAGTAAACGACATAATAGGGTGATCCTCTTGGACTCTGAAATTATAAGACATGAGTGTCAAGATAACCAGATAACAATGCAACACCAAGACAAAAGGCATGTGCTGCCTCTGCAGTATTATCAGGGAAGAACAGTTCGGAATTTGAAATTAGGTATGACTCTATATATCTATACAAGCCAGGTCTGCAATAGTTCCTTATACTTATGCCAAATGCCAAGACTAAAAGGGACTTCAGACCTCAACTCCAACTCCTAAATTCAAGGCACAATCTACTAAAATATGCCAGGAATTGAGAAGACTACAAATACTTGTGATGATAGAAATGCCAAAACATCCACCAGAAACCTACTCCAGTTCTTAGAAAGTTATTTCTAATACTTTCTAATCTAATCTGCTTGCTGAAACTTGCTCACTAATTCTTGTCCCATGTTCTTCTTATCTTCTTTTAATATGGAGAGCACTAAGTAATTTCCCATCCCCCAAACCCTTCCTCAATTTTCTTCTGACACTAAGAAGCAGGAATTCAGAACCAAAAAAAAGAGAGGTAGTTACATGTTCCTGTCTGTGAGATCCTCAAAGTTATAACCCCGAATTCGCTGGTGTGTGTCCGACGCTAGAACAGTTTTCCCATCACTCAAGCACCAAAGGCATTGTACTCTCACCCCTTCCCAGGAGTCAAGGAGATTACCATCTAAATCCTGAAGAGAAGGAAAAAGACAACAAACAAACATTGAACCATTAATCTCAGGTTTCTGAGGAGTTCTGACACAAATATAAATATTTTTCACTTTCTATTCAGACAATTGCTACAGAAAGCAATCTTACCCTTTACAAGGGAGGGCTTAATGAATTAGGAGTTGGTTGTCTTAACCAAGGGCTTTGGTAGGAATCTGCCCTGGAGAGCAGAGAATCCCTTCTGTCACTTCTTTTCTCATGCATGACACGTGCCATCTGCACCCCATCACTGAGCTGACCTTCACAGTGAGGCTTGCATACTACATTATTATTCTGGGAACCAGTTGAAAAAATAATCAAGAATATGGTGAGACTCTGGACCACCACCCCAAACTAACACTAGTCAAGTAATGAGGGTTTCAAATTTCTGTTTTCACTAAGCAAAGACAACATGCAAAAACTAAGACAGATGTAGTCAGAATTCTATGGAATAAAAACATTTGTAGACAAAGGTACTGTTTTCTATTAGTGTTTTCTTATGAAGCAGCTAAAAAAAAAAAATTCCAGACCACAAACCCTCCTTGAGGCAGACTGAAGATGCTCAAACCCTTCAAACTGCTCCATACAGAGGTGCTGCTGAAATACTTGCATTAATGTATTGCTTCTTTGAATTACAAAGGATCAGAAGCATTAGTGTACACACACAAAAAACCTGAAAAAACATAGACCAAACTTTAATTTCTTGCTTTGCTTTCAATGGGACAGATGCAGAGAACTTACACACTGATAGAACTGCCCACGCTGCCCTCCCGTTACAAAACGCTTCCCATCAGGATTCCAGGCCACGCTTGTTAAACTGTCTTCATGAGACTGGCTCATCTTTGTCCTCAGCTCCCCAGTCTGGAAAATAAACAACAGCAGCAAGGCCTTATACCAGAGCCCTTTCCCAAAAAGGCACTGGTAATTTTATCTGACATGAATAGTGTTTGGAAGTGTATATATTTTGACATGTTTATTAAAAAGCAACACAAATTTACGAATAACACAATAAAAAGGCAGAACTACTTCAGCATCTCCAGTGAATCTGGGCTTGATTTGGGACAATTTCTTCTGTCTCTCAAATCAAGAGAGATGGAATAGCTGGTGTGTCAGACAACTAAAAGATTTTGAGGAAAGAGTGGAATGAAAAGAAATTACATGAACAAGCCAAGAGAGCGACAAGCACTATCAAATGACAAAGAACAAAAACACCAAAAGAAATGAGGCAAGAAAAGACTACAAGAAAAGAGGTGACAAAATACATTTTAGTAAGAAGTTAGGATTATCACAGTAGTTAGAATCTTTTCCTCCTTGAGCTGAAGTTCTCCGTGCCAAAATTTAGCTTTCATCCCAGCATATAAAGCTACCGTTTCACAAGACAGAACACCAATGAGTGGCATTGTCAGTAGTGCTCTTCACTGAGCCAATTTAGTCAATTAAACAGAAGAAAAGTGTTCCAAGGGTGAAGAATGGCAATGGTTTTGTTTCAGGAAACTAAATTAGTTCAGAGTCCAAGGCAGCACAACGAAGTCTACACAGCTCTCAACTGAGGCAAGGGAAGCTTTTATATCAACTCAAGTGCCCATAAAATTCAACAGCAGAAAGTGATTTTCAAATTCATGGAGGAAATGGCAAAATGCCATAGTGCCTGACAGAAAGATGAAGTTCTGAAACCATAAATTTAGGCCTCTGTGGATCTTTCACTAACATGACTGGGAGGGTTACATGAAGTAAAATAGTTTGCATCTTTTACTGTTGCTACTTGTTAAAATCATCAATGAGCAACTGCTTCCCTTTGATAATTCTGTCCTCCTCTTCTCTTGATTCATTTGCTGTCCTTCTCTTCAGGAGCTCTCTGAGGTCCTATGCATTTATGTCCTCCCTTCTCAGAAGTGATCAGTAACCACATGCACCCGAATCGCTGCACAATCCCAGACACTTAGACTTGAACTCCGATTTCAGTTCTGTCCAAAGTGCAAGGAGAATTTGAAGGCTGCCATAATGATTTTTTTCAAATTGAGAGGAGGGCAGCAAGATGAGCATCTCTTCTTTACACTCCCACCTTGGCACGAGTTTGCAGCAATTACTTCCTTCACTCCTGAAGTATTTGGATATTGAAACAAAAGCAGAAGGCTGACCACAAATTTTTATTTTTCACTCTTAGCCACCACTTACTTGTACATTCCAGAGCCAAAGCTCAGAACAATCATCTGGGCCACAGGCAACAAGGTAGTTGTCATCCGGACTCCAGGCAATGTAGGAGACCCCATACGCGTGACCTTCTAACGTCTTAAGTAGTTTTAGCTGGTGAGTGTCCTGCAACAACAGAGGTGCTCTTGAGACAATGCAAATGAACTCCCTCCACATGTCACATTTCCACAGTATCCATCTACAGCATGACAGGTTTGCCAGTTTAAAGAGCCAGAAAAGGAAAGCTCCTAAGTTTCAACCTTCAAAACAAGAACACTCATAGGTATTTTTGGTCTAATCTTCCATGATTCTGAACATAAAACTCATGAAATACCACTGTGTACAGAGTTTTACATTACATTACACTTGCTTTAGGTACAGAAGACTTCTGCAGTGTCAAGTCTTTCTACATCTACTGGAATATGAAAATACTATTATCCATATTTTACAAAATTAAGTTACTTTCTTAAAAGTAAAGCCATGTTGGAAGCCTGTTATGGTTAAACAGAGAATCAAAACCTTCACAGATGCTGACAAGGAGAAACCTTGAAGTGCCAATATTTTTATAAACTTACGTGTATCTTGTGTGTGCTGCTCAAGAAAGGAGATTTACAGAAAGATATTTTTAAAAAACTTCCTTGAGAGGTGTTCTTATTTCAGAAGTGTTGCCTACAGCAAGCTGTCTGCTGCCAGATTTAGTGAATGAAGCATACTTGGCACATGCAGCATCTTGTACCATCTCTATATTACAACTGTTTTACTGCTGCCTCGTCAGGGGAACTTGACTTTCAAGCTTATAAAAATAAATAGTACAGCTAGATACTGTGAAACAACCACACACTGGCTTCCTAAATACAGAAACATGCTTCAGTACAGTATTAGCCCTGACTCTTGGTAACAGCATACATATACACTAGTAGATCAGAGCTTGTTAAAATGCTGACAATAACTATTTTCAAGCCTCTTGGAAAGGGCAATCAAACTGTCCTCCCTCCACCCACCCTCCCTCAGTTTTTTCCATGCACGGCAGATGCTTGTATCTCCAACTTCTTTTCAAAAAGAGTGACTAATTTGAAAATATAGCTTGATTTCTCCAATTGACCCTTCTCTCTTTTTTTTCTTCCCAGTATTAAACAACAAAGCACTTCTTGATTCTAAAGAGAAAGACCAGAGGAAGAGTGACATGAAGGATTGTTTCCTGGGATCAGCTGTGAGGGCTTTGGTGACTCTCAGCCAGCCTGCAGCACTGGGAGTTCTGCTGGCTAGAAAAAGTAAATTCCTCAAAAGAAAGTGAGCTAAGAATAATCTTCAGAATGCAGAGAAAGAGGGGCAAATGAATAGACCTCCTCAAGACCTCGTTTCCATTCTAATCATTATTCCACTGCTGTGTCTGTAGCTGAAGTGATTTGCAAGGAAACTGAGTCATGTCTGACATCATCTCACATCCTGGAGCTTGTCTGGAACAGATACATTTCGTTTTACAACATGATTAAAGCAGCCTGTCACTTCAGCATATCTGAAGCTCACGAGAAACAAGATACCTAAGATATTCCTCTTCTAATGATAGAACTCTGTGGCTGTTACTATCTTCCATACTGCTCTCATACTTCCCTCCAAATACCATAAAGCTGCTATACCATGCTCTAAAGCAGCAGTCAGTGGTATTTCAAGCAAACATCCCCAAATGTAGTCAATCTGCCTCCCACCCACCACCAAAAGAAATCTCAGCACTTCTATCCCCTACATATAGCTTTCCCAAATTTTTGTTGTGTATGACAAGCAACTACTCAGACATCAACTCAAGCCTAGAGTAGCGTTCCAGTCCTTGCCTGAAACGCCAAAAACCTGTCAACAGTTTTCAGAAAATGCAGAAGGGATTTTTGTAAGGAGCCAGTTAAAGGAGAACTCTTTAACGAAGAAGATGCATGTTAGACAAGGTGATGCACAGAGTGTGCTTATCCTTTGTGCTCCATAGAGATTCTGCCACACTTCCTGACAGTCACATAATGCATCCCACACAAACCTAGTCAACTCAAGACACTACTTAATGCTGCTGAGTCTGCGTTAGAACTTTGAAATTAGCCCACGAAGATGACAACAGAAGCATAGGTTAAGACAGTCTAGACATGTTGCTGGATCTTAGAAAAGAAATAAGAAATCCAAGGTACGAAATTAGGAAAATGCATTGCAGCAGTGTCGTTACACTTCAAGAGGGGCAATGAAGAAAAAAGAAAGGGAGAAATGAAAGATTCTCACACACGTGAAGTGTGCGTGGAAAAATCAAACACTGTTCATTTAAAACAGTGCTCTCCCATCACCTGCCCAGACATTGCTGGATGGATATTGCCATGTAGTTTATGCAAGCAGATGAGAATAATTCTGTATACCTAAAGCCTTGAAAATCAAATAATTTACAGGTCAAAAGACATTGTCAACTGCTACAGGAAACATGAGTAGCATGCTCTGGCAAACATGGAAATGAATCATTTGATGTGGCCTAATGCTATTTAGGTATCCACCTGCTTGAAAGGGTTTCAGGTTTTTTTTAAAGCACTCAAAAAAGAGATGAACCAATAAAACTCTATAGAACTACTTTTCCACTATTTCTTAGAGATTTTTATTCTTTAGCAACCCTTGGTCAAAAGGGTTGGTCTAAACACTCACAAAACATTTATTTGGTTTTACTAAGCAGCTATTAGCTAACAATTCATTTCAAGATGTGTTAATCAAGATGTTTGGTATTAAAACCCATCAATATAAAAGGAAGATGTGCATCTACAGTCAACTGACAAGTTAACAGCAAAAAAACTTTGATCCTTAATTTACCTAAATTACTCTGTCTGTTAAAAAAAACCCCAACAGACAAAATACAGATGATTTCCAACTAAATAACAGAAGTCAGCTTTGCTGCTATGCAGCTCTCAGCCCAGAGTGCCCTGGCCCCAGTAACACAAACCACAGCAGTTCTTATGCCTGAAAAAGCCATGGTTCCTGCTGTTAGTTTCAGGGCTACATAACTGTGCACATGGAACAGGGCTTTAAGTCCTCCCATCATTTTAATAGCAAAAGGGACTCAGATTATACAGCTTCCTAATCTGAAGCAAAAAAAAAACAACTCAGCTCTCAAATCCTACTGAACACCAGTATGGAGCTGCAAAAACCTTTCATTTTCCACCTCACATACCAGCCTGCAGCTGGTGGTTAAAAAACCATAAGGATCTTATTTTTGATAGTGTTTCACAAGCATTAGCAACTTCAAATGTTGTGTATGTTTAAGTTTATTCACAATCTTCAATTGTTACGAAATATAGGGACATAATTTCATAATGACTTCTACGAGTCAAAACAGGCTTAGATTCATCAATCAATAAATCTCTTTATTTATATATGAATAGATATGTGTAGGAAAGACGCATGAAGCATCCTACAGTTACAAGATTTACAAGACTTCTACATCCCAGGGAATGGGATGTAAGAGGGTTACAGTTCATGTCAGCCTGTCCTACAAGAAGTACACCATCCTAGCAGGAGAAAGCTGAGAGGGAAGGGACAAATCACACACATTTTCACACTTTGCACACTTACTGGATCAACCTGCCATATAATAACAGTTGTGTCCTTAGATCCTGTTGCTAATTTAGTGCCGTCGTTGGAGAATTTACAGAACCACACTTCATTACAGTGCTCCGTTAGGATCTGCTGGGTATAGCATGGGAACTGTTTCCTGGGAAAACAAAGGGATGCATTTGCAGATTAGTAAGAAAGCAATAAGATTTTTTAAAAATAAAACTATGAAATAAAACCCAGTCAAACAAAAACCTTATTTAAATGCATGACCAGACAACTTAGAAAACTCCTCTATGAACAGCTGCTTCAAGTAAGCACAGAATGAAGTGTCTTATCTGGCAGCAAGCTCACACCATCAAGCCATCATATTTAACTGTAAGAACACAGAACTGTTGTTATTTCACTGACATGATTTGTTATGCTTTCATGTAACTTGGAATAAAACTGACTTCATCAGGAGTGTAACAGCTTGAGTTATTATATTATATAGTATTTATAACTATAAAATTTTCTACTGTATAGAAAATATTATCATCTCTTTGAACCATAGGTGCCATGTTTTCACTCATGAGGTTTTTGTAGGTATCTAACTCACTTAGCTATGTCTTACTATGAAATGATTCCAACATAGAAGTTCCTTTTCCTGAATGTGACCTTGCAATAAATTAGATGTTCCTTTGCCTTTGTTTTGTGTCATTTTTCACCGTCTTTGCAGAGTACCACATACAATATCTAAGCATAACTAGCAAGATACCACTGAGCTTTCAACTCGAACAGTTCTCCCTCTCAAAATCTACACTATTTTGTAAAATGTTGTGTTTATCAAACAAAATATTACATGAAAAACTACTGAAGAAGATTCAAACATTCCTCTAGAGCCAATATTTAATATTCTAGTTACGCACTGAGAAAAAGCTAAGACTCAAAATATTAAATTATGTGAGAACTGGAGACAAGTTTTATTTGATTTAAATCTCGCCTACAAGTTCTGAAATAAGAATTTCAGAGCTAAGATAAAATAAATGTAGGCTTTTATAGCAGATGTGTCCATTTCAAAGTAATACTGCAAGAAGTACAAGTTCATTGTTCAGATGCACTAAAAGACAGTCTCCAACCATAGACATTTTTTCTTCAACTGCAGAGATGCTGAAGTAGTTTAGTCTTCGGCTGAGTTTTTACAGCACCCAGTGCAACAGGGCAACACAACTCTGATGGGACACAGTGGTACTAAGGGAATGACAGGGCTCTTGAATGTACAGTTGTATTTATCACTGGAGATAAACAGGCTTAAAGAAAACCAACCAAAAAAATAACAAAAACACAGCATACACCACCCACCTAATCAAAGAAAATAAAAATGAAAAAAAAAAAATCAAACAACCCCCCCACTAATTTAAGCAGAAAACTTACTTCCTTCATATTTGTGTTTACAAATACAGTTTGGTGGCAGCCAGGCAGACAGACACCTAATAAACTACTTCTTGCCTGAAGCTAGAAGAAGTTCTGCTCCACAGTGTCTGTAGCCGCTCAGTCTATTTTCTTTTACTAGAAGAAGCTTCCTAGACTCTGCATAAAGACTATCAAGCAGCACTGAACAACCATACAGTCTCATTTCCTGTCCTGTGGTAGAGGAGGATAAAATGTACACACACACATATATATACACATATCTGTAATTGGCTTCCTTGGGTATGCCTATACTTACTTGTTTATAGAGAAACACAAGTGTATTCTGATCCTGCTTTCAGCTGACCAAGAACTGCCTGGTTGCCCCTGGAAGAATACTGAACCCAGGGTAAAAAGCCCCACCCATGTAAGACAACTTTGTTTTCCTTGAAGTCTAGAGGGAAGGAGGCAAGCCCTTACACAGACATGTGCACCTACAGGAGCAGTGCTTCATTATTATTTAGTCATATCATTGTGAGTTAATGTTTTTACTCAGAGCAGCAACTCGCCTAGGAGGTGAGGCTGCATCCATAACTCACACAAAATACAAGGGGCCCACTGTGTCCCAGGAAAGTCTTTTCAGCATATTTCATGTCAAAATAATACTCTATGGAACAATAGCTCTTCCATCTTAAAGCGTAAGAAAAGCAGCCAAGGTTCTGCAGACATGAAAAGCAAGCAGAATAATGCTGGAGCACACAGTTCTTATAGTAAGATGCCTTTAGGTTCCTAAAAGGGGTGACACACAGTTGACAGAGCTGCTGCAGATACATCCCAATACTGAATTATGCTATGCACAACCCAGTCGGATCAGAGCGCTCCCACTTAACTAGTGAGACACAGAACCCAGCAAGTTTGACTTCACAGAGAGCAAAGCTACATTAAATAACCTGGCTGTGGAAGGAAACAGCAGCAGTCTTGAAACAAGAAACCAGAACCAGTTGTCTTAACAGCTTCTGGTTTTGGTAATCAGATATTACTGAAGCTCAAAGGTTTATCTCCATCTTTTTTGAAGACAGTTTTCATTACAACTTATTCTGTTCAGTACAAAACACCTGAATGATGTCATTCACATACTGAAATAAAGCATTCAATAAAGTCTCCTGTTGTTGTACTTACACAAGTTCAAAATTACAGAGTAAAACACTAAATAGCTACCTTTTTTATTCCCTGTACATACAAGAAAACATTTATTCCTCAACAAAGAAAACAAAAAAAAAAAACAAACCCCAATGAACAAAAAAACACCACCAAAAAAACCCCCAACACAGCCAATTAGGCCGGAGGCTCTCAAAACCAAAAATCATCATCCCCAAGAGCACCAATTCTCTACTATCAAAATCTCTGGCACAGTAAGATGAAATCCTTCACCTTCACTCCCAGTAGTGCCTCAATCACATCTCCCACTCTTACCAAGTGAGTTTTATAGTTAAACATTTTGCCTATTAGTGCAATTCAAGCATGCTTCATCAAAATATTGCTGTAAGTCCAAAACAGTTCCAGCTAAAAAAGGGAAACTTATCAATGTTCTATCATGTCAGTAGTACAGGACTTGAATTGTCTAAGCTATTAGACTACTGTTACTTCTGTCAGCTTCATCAAAATTTGGCTCCCACTGCCTAACTCACGTCACTATGCCCAAGCGTGGCAGCCCGTACAGCACACTACTGAACCCAGACCCCTGCTACAGGCAGGTACAATAGGATGAGGACAGAACAGAAGCCTTTCTTTTCAAGTGGATTCTTTGGGTACTTTCTTGTTGGTTTTTTTTTTTTAATTGCAGTAGCCATGAGTATGTATGTATGTATATACCCACCAAATACGCAAGTTTAGGAAGTACTACTTTAGTGAAAAAAAAAAGAACCAACAAACTAAAAACTCAAACTATGGCCAAACTTTTATACCAGCAAATAGATTCAGACGGGAAATTCAAACCCAGGTTTGTTGCATGTAGTATCTTTTATATCCGGCTCCACATAGCCTGACTTCAGTAAATCATGCTCTTCACAGTGATCTTGAATGCTCCTTGGGGTCTGATTAGTAATATTGAACCTGTTGTACAACATCCCAAAAAAATCATGGACTTGTTTAAAGGTTAAATCTCTTTTAGTTAGTCTGATTTTAAGACTCACTTCTGAGGGAGGGAAGCCACAATACCAGTATATGATCATTTCCAACAGCTCTTAATGTGGGCAACAGGCACACACACAGAGCTGCTGAAACGATGCAATGCAGCAGAATTTTAAGCTAAAAGGTTACTTGAATACAAAAAGTGCCGAAGATAGTAATTCTTCAAGTCTTAAGATGGCTACAGTGAAGTACTATGGAAGTCTGCATCTTTAAAAACTGATTCCAAGTAACCCAAGAATACAAGTCAAAGCAGCTGAGTTCAGAAAATTTCTATAGGCAAGTTTACCAGTTCTTAATTAACTTCCTCCAGTGAGCTAACCTGAACATGAAAACAATTCCCGTGTAAGCCCAAGTGTTACCCTGTTACATGGACAAATATACAAGGATATCCCATATAGCCCTTGTGTTCTACCCCTCGTTCCCTTAATCCAGCATGCAGAGCACAGCAGTTTTCCACAGAAGCTACATTGGGTTTTAGGTCCTCAGCCAAGTTTTGCTGGATGAGGAAAACCTGCTCAAGTCAGCCATTTGTTAAAAACAAATATCTTCCTGTTTCATGTCTATTAGAGTATTGCATTTTGAAGGGTCAGAAGCAGCATCCATTTTGTCACCAAAAAAATAGTTATCCAGTCTAAAGAGCCAATACAAAGGTATGAGAGACACTCAATTCTTACTACCTTACAAATCTGAGAAAACAGTTCTTTATATTATTCATATTATATATTATGTAAATCAGAAAAATCTATTGCACATTTCTCCTCTGTTTTAACCTTTGTGTCTAAGAGCACCTGTGTCCACTATTTAAAGTCAGAGCTGAAAGCTGAGTTCATAGAAGCATGGTTCAGTAGCTTTCTGCATTCAAGTAACCTTGAAGGCAGAGTCTGGATGAGCAACACACTACTGATTCTCCAGTGAAAAAACACAGCAATCCTGTGTTGATGAATAAACAGATTGGCTGTCCAAAATGACAAGAAATAAGTGGCTAAGGATTAGCACAGCAGTATCTTCTTTTTATACCAATCTGACTAAAATTTTAAAGCTCAGTCTGATACCATTACCCCACATCCAGCTACCAAAATCTCCTCTACACACCTTCTTTACTCCCCACCTCCACCGCTCATTTAGCAAGAAGTGCTTTTTCCCAGTAAAATCCTGTTAAACCAGCTCAGCATAGTTTTCATGTTTCTCCTAACAATCAGATTATTTGAAAAGACCAAGAAAAGGTACTATTGCCCGTCTCAGAAGTCAGGAAGGTTCCTTACCTACTACAAACGTGATCTATTAGCAGCGAGACAGAATCTAGATTGCTGTCTAGTTTCGTGTTGTGATATAGGCACCGGTCCCGTTGGAGTTCCACAGCCTGGCGGAGCAGGTTCTGTAAACGCCTCGGGGGAAGCATCACTGATGGGGGTAGGTAGGCTTCAGAGGAGTTAGTAAGAAAAAACAAACAAATGAAGAAAAAAAGACTTATCAAAAGCAAGTTACAAGTAAGAGCATACTTTGATTTGACTGGTTTTGGAAGAGACCTTAGTAAATAATAGCACACAGCTTGTCAAATTTACAGCTATACACCTGGAATTAGAAGCATGAACTTCTGGAAAGCAGAGCTGTATGCAAGGTATTTTTGTTATAGAGCATGTTGTCCTGGCCAACAAGCACCATTTATACAACCTGACTCAAAATTCAGTATTTAACAAAACCTATAATGTTGTAAAACAACAGTATCAGCTGTGTTCATTTAAGGAATTGTCTATTAGCACTACCAAAAAGAAGAATACCATGGGTTTTACAACTCTGCTACATAGAATTACAACAGCCACAAGAGAGAGCAGAAACCATAATACAGAGCAAAGGATGAGACCACTGTCAACCAGTATCACTAGTGGCTATAGGCCACACTCAGTTTCCACCACTCACTATGGCTGGCATTTATAACACACACCCATCCCTCCCTAAACCACACGTTTAATCACCAAGGTATATCACTACTGCATGCAGCAGAGCTAAGAAATAACAGTTCTGATTACAAACAGTTTATCAGAGACAGCAAAAGGTTAGGTACAGAAGACCAAAGGGTAAAGGCATCTAAAGGCATCCCCATGAACCAAGAAATAAAAAAAACCAACCAACCAGCAAACACAGTCAATTCCCTGGGATACGTAAGTTATACTGGATTTAACAGAGGTGAGAAGAAATTCTAAGCACTAGAACATCTTACTCTGGAGTTTGTCCAAAAGTTTAGATCTGGAAGCTGTTCCTTTCCCTTCCCACTCTGCTTTTGCACGCAAGTCTTCTGCATGGCTACACATCAGGTACCTGTTTCAAAAGTGCACATACACCAACAGACCAAGTCTTTTTGGAATCATTCTTTTCACTTTTAAGCATGATATAGATCATAACGTTTTTAATCAAGTGGGAACAGGTGACTTAAGCTTAAGACCAATAGGGAAAAAGGCAGGGAACTATTTCACACAAACACACGTCTTCTGAACAAATGTCTGCAAACTGCCCATAGAAAAAGAAAACAAAACCCAAGCAATTTTAGGAAGGTAGAAATGTCTTATTTTCATCTCAGAACAAACCAGATTATACTCAATTCAATTATAAAGTAACTGGCTAATAATTCTCAAGATCAGATGACCATACGTATGTATTAATTTGGGTTCTAGTAGTATTAAAGTAAATCATCATCAGGTTGTTTTCAAGCATCTGAAACAAAATACTGTCTACTGAACAATATTCTTTACTCAGCATTTTATCACATCTCAGTACAGCTTATTAACCACCAGGATAGTAGCTTTAATACAGCTTGTGTCTTCACAACATCAGCTATCAAAAGCTACAGAATTCCTTTAAAAACTTCTCTGCAAGAGCTCTTAAAGTCTAAACACTTACCCACTGAGGACATGAATGCGTTCTGTATTATATTTCAGAGGCGTCAGTTCACAGCGTAGAACCTGAAGTGCCTCCAGGACCTTGCCATCCTCCAGGTATTCCAGGTACTTCTGCTGCAGCAGCAAAAACTTCATCCTCTGACATGACAGAAAGCAGCAGTCAGGGGAAAAAGGTTGACTGAAGTTTCAGAAAACGTTTGAGCCTAAACAGAACAGTAGAAACCATTCTACTATGCCCTTCAGAAATACAGCTCTAAGTAATGTTTCATTACTCAATTGCTTTTGTTGGGTTTTCAACAACATTGCTGCAATCAAGCTATCCATGAATTTCCTCCCTGCCTGATGGGGCTGCAAGTACGTTTCTATCTCATTCCTCAGTTCCCCCCTGCAACTGGTCCCATTTTCACCCACTCTTTCCTTAGTCATCATTCTTCAAACCCTGCATTAGACAGGCTTTCCAGTGTAACATTCTATCAAGAAAAGGGCCCCATATCAGCTATTCACATATTTAAGACTGTGTGACAGCACAGAACACAACAGGACAACTCAACAAGTTCTCACGCTGCTTACATAGGAGTTGACACGGATTGTTCGCATAGCTGCATAACATGTAACAGTAACAAACTGACACTGCCTGAGGTTTTGGGGTTTTTTTGTAGTTCCATGTTAACTTGTTTTCCTTGGGTGTTGTTTTCAGGATTACAGAAAAAAAATAGTTTCCTATATTTAGGAGTCATTTCAACTCTCTGAATTAAGTGCTGTTATTTCATAGTGTTCCTTTGACTTGTACAGGTTTTGGTTGTTTTCTTTTTTTAAAAAAAATCAAGCCTGTTATTCTAACAACTTATATCTGTGGATAGAAAAAAAAAAGGGAGGGAAAAATTAGGCATTAAGTTACTATATTAAAAAAACTAAGTCCTAGAAATTTCTAATACTAATTTAGTAGAAACACAGTTTTGTTGTTTCTGGATGAAACCAACTTATCTTGTGTTCATACACATTCTTTACTACTAGCAGTTATAAGACAGTATGACGTTTTTGGTCCACAAAACTCACCAGGTTAAAGAGGAAAATGTATGTGCTTAGACATACTGCTGAGAAACGTGTAGCAAATTACATTTGCTTTTCTAATGAATACACCACCAGTTCTATCACCAGTTTCCTTTGCTTTCATCAGACCTCAGGCACCTCACTATTTTCATGCTCATATTTGGTCAATGTTTACTTAGTTTCAAACACACTGCCAGCCTCCTTAAGTAGAGGGATAATCAGGAAGTTTAAGATGTTCCTGTCCTATTTAAGCTCACATCAAAGTTTAAAGCTTACTAGATGTTAAATCCAAAGTTAAAACAAAGCATTTTCATTTCCAGAGACATTCAGTTCTTCAAAAGAATGAAGTTTCCACATACAGTGCTATTAACTTACCACACAGCTTTGTGAAGCATAAAACATGACACAGTAAAGATGATTTATGTTCAAACTTGTCTGTAGTGCTCTGCTGTCCTGTATCTGACAGGCAAACCTGTATTGCACTCCCAATCCAGCTCTTTAGTTTATTTGAATTTGGAATTATTAGACCATTACTGTACAGTTCTTCCAGGTGAGACAACCTTTTTCAATGTTCTGACATGTGAAAAACCAAATGAAAGATATCCCAATTATTTACAAGCCCAGTGGTTGGCTCCATGCAGCAGGCCAGCAGACCTCACGCTTTTTGCTTATATACCAGCAGCCTATATATTGCAGTTTGCAGCAGAAGGGATAAGAGCTTCCTCCCCCAGCTGTGCACATGCTCTCCAGGATACATGGAGATGCCTAGGTAGCAGACACACACTGTATTTTACTGCTCTTGGTCACCTCACACTGATCATCACCACCAGATAAAAAATAGCCTGATATTTCCAGTTTGTAAAAAAACTGTAATCCTTCCCTATCTTCCTTCTCCATTCACTGCATATAATATTCATTAAATGTATATCATATTTCCATGAAATGTTATAAACTACCTTTTCTCCCTCCTTACTTTTAGGACTTAGCACATAAATTTCACTTTGTTAGAGGAAAAAGTAAAAAGAGCAGAAAACCCCTATAACACGGGGTTTATAACATCAGTCCCAGCAATTCCCTGAAAGCATTGCAGGAATACTACCACTCAGAATGCTGTTGACAAAGAGGCATAATTTCCATTCTAGGTTAGAAAGTATGGTTTAAAAAAAGAGGTCATCAGTGCCATGTGTGACTTAGGCATATCAGGAATATAAAGGCCTTCAGAAAAACAAAGTATTATACATTTCATGCAGCAATCTACTGTTGCCATAATGGAGAATTAGAAGGAAAGATAACAGTTTGAAATAGTAACTTATTGATAGTAAAGGGCAGGGACTAAAGTCTTGATGGGGAAATTAAATTGATTTGTTAAGCTATTTTGATAACTGCTCCAAAACTTGCCCTACAGCATACTCAAACAATGGCAGGAACTTCCTTAAGGCAAAGGTCATGCTCCAGTAACATCACACTCCAGGTCATTTTTCAACATTGGGACACTCACTGTCTCCTACTTCTCATTTTGCGCAATTAGTGACTTTGCTGACGAACAGATTTCTCTCAACTCCTTTAGGCCCTCCTAATAGTATTTCTAATTTCTTCCAACACCACTTTCTATGACATCCAAGACCATTTTGGGTACATCATCTCTTTTACAGCCCGAACAACCTCTTCTAGAAGGAAAGAGAAGTGTTTATAGTATTGAAAACTGTAAAGTAAAAACACAAACTCCACTGTTTAAGTAGCTTATTCTTTAGCTGCCTTACAAAGAAGGGAAATCAAAATTATCATAATCGAAACCATACCACAGTAACACAATTGCCTGGGATTTGTTATCATCTCAGTGTTTGCAAAGGAAATTCAACATCATTACAGTCATTACTGTTGAACAACTTAAAATTCAGACACTACCACTGGTTAGTTTATGGCCAAGATTCCTCACCCTGAAGGACCTCTGGAAAAGTCCAATCCAAGCCTCAGCACTGCAGTCTGGCTGGTTTTGTTCAGCTATTACTACCTCATCCTGTCTTTCACCTCTATAGAAAGGATGAGGATAAAGTGCATTACTTTGTTGTTTCTACAAGCTATTATTTAAGTGTAAATTTAAATGTGATTACCCTGGGGCAAAACTAAGAGTTAACAGATTTACAGGGTTTTGTTTGTTTCTTTTAGTGTATGCACTACTAGCATTTTTCTTTCTTCAAACTATAGCCTTTGACTACTAATATGAATGCTTAGAACTATACTCCTTCCTTGTCCTGTTAGTAGGAAAGCCCCCTCCAGAACCCTAAATTCTAGGCAGTCTGGCATGTACCATAACTCACCAGCACTACATAACCAAAGGTGAAAGCCTCAGCAAACAGAACTGTGAAAGGAACAGGACAAACATACTACCACAGGCAAGAAATTGGGTCATTCTGTGCAGTAACTGTGACCAGCAGTGAATCTTCAGAAGTTTAACGAGCAAAATGCAAAATAACCTAGGTTTAGGTTTAGATTTTGGTGTTATTTTGAACCTGCGTATCTTAACAAGCTCCACAACATTTTTATTAATGTACTAGGAGTTCAAAATAAGTAAACATTGCTGAAACAACTGTTCTTTGAATAGGTAACTAAAATACATGGTGAAATTATCAGCAGATGTTTCAAAACAAACTCAACACAGTAGCTGTCTACTTACAGCCTGCAGATCTAAGACCTCAGTTTTCTTTATCCTGTAGTCTTTTACTTTGATATTTTTGTAAAACACTGATGAAAGCACTTTAAAACAATCTAAAACTTAAATGCCCTGATATGTAAAGGGCAAAAAATATTTTGCTTTACAGAATTCAGCAAGGAATTTAATGAGGCTTCAACCATACCAAGTCCTGCCACACAGGGAGTAATTAACTCCAATAGGGAACTGCCCTTAATGCTGGTAGCAAGAGGGACACCATGCAGGCAGGTGGAGCACTTTGCTCAGATGATAATATTTAACTCACTTTTACTGTATATATACAGCACTTCTAGAGCTGTATGCCTCTAGAATAAGTAAAGAGAACAATGTGAAGGTATTTTCTAGATGACTGTAGAGGAAAAATCTCCAAGTTTCTTCCTAGGTTCAATTAAGTACCCAAGACAGATGCCATCATATGCTTGAGTAGCCCAAAGTAAGCAAAACCTCAGGCTGGCTTGAAGGTGGTGTTTTCTAACTGTTACTCGAAGAAAAACATCATGCTTGATTCCATTATAGAGTTTTCCTACATATTCTCTAAGACAGCTGTACGCTAAATGCTGGAAAAGTAAACATGACTAATCAAATACTGCCCAGCACTCAGTTGTGTTGACACAAATAGAAACAGCAAACTGTCCTGGGTGCTGCCACACCCTCCTCCCCCCCCCCATCAACACACTGCATCAAAGCTTTAAAAATTGAGATCGGCCATTTCATATTTAGTGTTTTCACCTGTAGAACTTAGAGCACTTTGCAGAAATCAGGAAATTAAACATGAGTAGAATTTTTAAAATACATATGCATCTCCCTTCACTGCCCAGTCATTTCAAAAGAAGCTATGTATCCTCATTATTTTGTCCAGGTCATACGAAGTATAAGGAAAAAAAAACCAAAACAACAAACCCACCCAAACCACAAATCAAAAACAAACCACAAAACACACACCCTACTTAGTTAAATACTCTGTGTCATCCAAATTTTTAGGTACCCATTCTTCTTGTATGCACACATTTTTAAAACATCTAGTCACACAGTGTGAGTCACAAGTCAGGAAACTCAAAATCCAATTTTCTATTTTTAAAGTTACCTGCAGCAGCACCCTGTTTGGACTTTTCCTGATCAAGACATTTATCACCTTTATTAGCTCTGACTTTACTGCAGTTGGGAATACCTACAGAGCATCAAGCATCCCTCCTTACCTGTAATGATCTTTCTCTAGCTTCCCAGCTGCTGACAACACTAATACCCACCCAGAACCTCAACCATGTGCACAAAAGCTGGACAGGGAGGGAGGAGAAGACAGCGTGCACGCAATGGAGCACACACAAGCTCAACTTATCCTTGCAAGTAACGCTGTCTTACTAACACACATGTAAGACATTCAAAACTGTTATAACTGTCACATCAAGTTCATATAAAAGAGATCAACTTTAAAAAGAAAACAGTTAATATTGGTTCAGGTAAAGTTCAGTCTAAACCAAGTATTTTTACTGCACCAAGCTTTACAGAACCAGTTAAGACATCAACATTAGAGAATGCTCTCAGAGCCCTTCTGAAAAACAGAAGGAAAACATCCTTTTTTCTCAAACTGAGTTCTCCAAAAAGTACAGTGTTGATAACTTAAACCTCTTGACTCACTGACATGCAAAACACTTAATTACTATGGACAAACTTCATAACTTCAGAAGTCAGAAACATGAGAAAATTTGCTTCAAATGACCATTCATATTCCCATACAGCAGTTCCATATTTTCAGTCTGCACAAACTATTGAAAGCTGCATGCAATATTCTGAACTCCTTCAAGTCTTTGACAAAAGAGAAAGTGAACTACTGTTCTAATTAAGAGGTGCTAAGCTTTGACCAAATAATAGAACCAAATGTAAACTTCTGTCAAGTATCCTCTGATTTTTGTTAAACATCTGTTTTTCCTACTTCACTTCCTGTTCTCTCTTTCTCTCCCTCCCCCACCAGACAGGAAATTGTCTTGACAACAAATGAATCAGCTAGAAGTGGAACTAAGCAGCCATCAGCTGATTCCTCATTGTTTACAGTCACAGACACTTCAAAAAGCCTTGCTACTGTTTGTTTCCTAAGTGACCATAGCTGCTCTAACTTCATCTCATTAAAATAAACGTTTAAACACAACAGAACAAGCTCTTTGAAGAGCCAAGTAACGATTTTCATCTTGAGATACAAAAATCAAAACAAGAAACGCTTTACTCAAAGCAACTGAAATCATAACAACACATATTGTAGTTGTCAAGTCACAGGATCGATCAACCTTCTATTTCCAGGTTTATCTTTCTAAAAAAAAAAATAAAAAAGCCACCCAAAGAGAAAAAGCTCTAAATAAAATCCCAAACAGCAATACAAATGCATTTGCTCTTTAAAAGCCATCTGGAAAAGCAACAGTATTGTTCATGGTCTATAGCAGTCTCTATGTTCTTGTAATGTGCTATTACAATGCCAACTCCACATTACTGCATTCTATTTCTCAACTCTTCTTCCCTCAAGAAAACCTAACTCCTATAAACACAGAGATTGTGAGAAGTATTTCAAGGTTTAAATTAGTATTCAACATAGGCAGTTTCTACAGAAACTGACCTATTTTAGGACTGTGACAGGATTTATATTTTATCAGTTAGGTATATTTAATAGAGCTTTAACATTCAGTACACCAAATCTTAGCCTCAATACTTTTGGGTTGCCTATCTCACATTCTACAACAGAATGAAAAAAGTTCAGATTAATATGACATTTGAGATAGCATGCAAGCAGCTTAAAGTAAACAAAAAAGAGAAAACAAGAACTATGGACAACCAACTCCATAGTGAAAGATTACACCACTACAATTAGTCCAACTACACAGCTCTGAAAGAGTTCAAGTGTGCCTCTTACCACAATTGCATGCGGAGAATGCACTAAGGCCTTAAGTTCATTCAGGTCGTTCTCAGCCTGCAGAAATCGGCATAAGAAAAAAAAAAGTATATAAGGAGGGTGAATTTTGAATTCTCTCATAGATACTATAAATTTCAACAGTGGTTAATACAGTCCTATAAGCCCTACGTTACCTTATCCCATTCTCCTTCCATGACATGATTGCGGAATTTGGTAGCTGAAGGATGTTCTAAACGACATCCTGACTCTTGCATGAGGAGATCAACAGTCTGGCTGCAGGAGAGATACAGTGTAAAAAAACCCGACCAGTTTCACCCTCACAAATACACCGCCTGCTATGATAACAGTTTACCATACTTTAAAGTAACTTTAATAAAACAAGAATACGATGACCAGATTCAGATGCTCTTCAAAAAGATGATCTCAGTTGCCTGAGACATGTAAAAAGCTACCTCTACCTAAAGCAAGTGGTCAAGGAGCTTGAAAGCTTCACTGAAGTACCATAAAGTATGTGACTTACCAGCCACCACAAACAGCCATCCCTGCACAGAAGATAAACTTCATGAAGGAAGATATAGTCTAGAAAGCTGTTAGCTACTGGCTGCCATCCCCTGCCCCCTCCCTACCTCCCCCCTAAAAGAACAAGGAGAGCTACAACATCTGGCACAGGCCTAATTTTTTCTTCTTCATCACTTCTTAAAAGACTGGCTCCTTAAAAAAAAATAAACAAACTCAGGAACCTGTAGCCCTCCCCCTTTTATACTAAAAATAGCTTATTTACTGTGGTGTCATCTATGAATAGTCACGAGTTCTCTGCTGCTGTAAACTTGCCTCTTGTGTCAGAGGCAATTTATTTTATGGAATATGTTCTTTATAGCTGACCCACTCTGCAGTGTTTTGAAGACTTCTTTTAAGGTAGCTACATAAGCACTTTGCAAGACTTCTCTAGCCTCCTTCCAAAATTATGACACGCTGGCTAGCTTTAGATTTACTCACAAAGTTTTATGATTAAACACTTAAGACTTCCCCTATTCCACTGGGAAATTATTTTCTCTATTCTGATTTTAAGAAAGGGCCAACATACTCATTTCTTGTTTACGAGTAAGATTATTAGCAAAAACACGTGTCCAGCACAAATCTAGAGAGGCCTTCACCATTTAGAGGGCCAAAGGTTTCCAGAGTGAAACCAAACAGCCTGCTTAAGTGGCAGTTTACTTTGTGTCGCTTCCTCCGAGCTGACAAGCCAAATCTTGGAGCTCATCTGCGAAAAGTCGCCCCCCCCCGCCCAGCTGCGGGCTCCATTATGTTTACCAGATAACTTCTCCCCCACTAGCACATCTGTATTGATCTACCCTTATCGGTGTGCAACTCGACTTCCATATTGCCATCCCTGGCAGGGGAAGCTCCTGTCCTGTCCCTTGGCTAGACACCGGCACAGGCTTGCAAAACACAGCTCCGGCTCCATTTTTCCGGGAGCGGGCCTGCCCCACCGCTCTGCCTCGCACCCGGGTACAGCTCTCCCCTCGCTGGAGACCACCGGGCTGCGACGGGGCAGTTCTGGCCACCAACCCCCCCACGCCGGGGGTCCCTTCCTCGACCCTCCTCCCCACTTCGGGCTGCCCATCCTGCACGGGGACCCCGCGCCGGACCCTCCCCGCGGACAGAGCGGAGGACGGCGGGGCGTGTGAGCGGGGCTGCTCCGGGCCCGGGGGGACCCTCCGGTTAGGGCGCCGCAGGAAAGGAAGGAAGGAAGGAGCCTCCCCCCCGCCCCGGCCGCGCTGCCCCTCGCCCACCGCGGCCACTTACTTGAGCCCCAGCCCGTGGAGGTGCTGCCCGATCAGCCGGATCACGTCCTCGTCGGACTGCGAGAGCCGCTTCTTCTTCTTCAGGGAGCTGCCGCCGCCGCCGCCCCCCAGCTCGGCG
>VYXC01000510.1:358857-511548 GCA_013397175.1 Platysteira castanea
CCGGGGGGCGGCGGCGGGGCGGCCCCCGAAGGGGCCGGGGACGCCCCAACGGCACCGCCCGGGTCGCCGCCCGCCCGCGCGGGGTCCCGTGACGCCTGTGGGGGTCGTGGGGGTCGTGGGCGTCGTGCCCGAGGGGGTCCCGGGGGTCCCGGGCATGTGCCCGGTGTGTGCCCGCGCCTGGCAGCGCTGGGGCGGGAGAGGGGCGAGGGTGGTCGCGCACGAGGTGCGGTGGGCGCCCGCTGCCCCGACGTGTCCCGGTGGGACCGGCCGTCCCTGTGACACCGTGGAGGTGACCGGGTAATTTCCGGCCTCAGGTAGTTTCCTGATGCAATTTGGACAGGGAGAAATGGGTGCAAACTGAAAGAGGAGAAAATTAGGTTGGATGTGTGGAAGAAGTTGGATGGTGAGACACTGGAACAGGTTGCCCAGGGAGGTTCGGGTGTCCCAACCTTGGTGGTGTTCAAAGCCAGGTTGGATGGGGCTTTGAGCAACCTGGTCTAGTGGAAGGTGTCCCAGCCCATGGCAGGGGTGTTTAGAATGGGATGGTCTTTAAGGTCCCTTCCAACCCTGATTCTGTGTTTGGGGTTTTTTTAAAAAGGAAAATTCTTAAGGGAGTAGCATCCTGGTGTTGCCCGGGTTGGTTACTGGAAGGTTTCCGACCCCCGATGGTGTTGTTTTTTGTAGCCACTGCATGCGTTGGCACGGAAAAAGGGGGGAAATGGCAGTTTTGCTGTAGATCTTACAGGAATGGTGAGAGTTGGGGCACATTTGTCAGGACAGGCTGTCAGAAGATAGTGGCAATTTTAAGGGTCCCAATCTCTGCCCTGTGGTGTCTCCCTGCTAACCTTGCTGTGTGATGGAAGGCAAACTCAAATCCTGAGCCAAGGCTCTGGTCAAAAGTCATGAGATGAGTGAAATCTTGGTCTTTAAAAATAGCATCTTGAAATAATATGTTTTATGTTATTTGGTTTAGAGCCTGGAATTTTTCTCTTTGGTATGCTCAAACTTTTCTCCAAAACCCAAAGGGAAATAACAAAACTTTTTTTCCTTATTGAAAGCTGAGGTTAATATCTAATTATCTCCCCTTTCAGAAGCTGAGGTTTTAGGGGTACTAACTTAAGTTAAACTAGTAGGTTTGAACAACAGTGCTTTGTTTTGAGTGGAACTTTGGAAAAGTCCAGCTGAGGGAAACCACAGGCCCAAGACCAGTGGAGAACTCCATGAAGAAACAAAGTGCATAAAGGAGTGAAACCAGAGAAGGAGATGAGACCCTGTTTCAGATGAGCTGAAGTAGATACCTTGGCCCTGTGTAGAGGCTGCGGAAGATATTTGGCTGATAACAGCCAAAGCACTCTTACGACAGAGGGAGAGGTTGGAAAGAGGTTTGTCCCTGACCTCTGCCCAGGTGTGGCTGTAGGGTTAAATTTAACATTGGGCTTCCAAAGAGGGGAATGTTGATTTTGTATTCCTTAGCTCCCCAACTGTTGCTGGAGAACACAAGGTTTGTGTTTTAGCCACTTCACTGCTATATATACTCTAATTTCCATTGTTCTGTGTTTTCAGCATTCTTGAGTTCTTTCTTGTGCCATCACTGAATCTGTAATTCAAAGACTTGGGTAAAGATGATAGGAACAGTACAGAGAGCAGTGCAGGTGCCTGTGTAGGCACCTGGAAGTGAACTTTAAAGGTCAAGACTAGGTTTTCAGGAAGGTAAAGTTGCTCATCATTTTTTCCTGCCCTCTGCCTCAGTGTCCCGGGGTGGGGTTTGGTAAAAACCCCTTCCCACCTTCTACTCCTGTTGTCCTTTGTCACTTACAGCTTTCCTAGTCATAGAGGTGGTTTTTACTTCTAGGCTTTCCCTAGTCACCAGGAGGGATCTTGGGAGACAGGTCTGGGGCAGGCACAGTCATGGGGAAAAGAGAATTGTGAAAGGGGTAATGGCACCGTGCTTTGTCAGTTTTTCATCAGCTAAGCCCTGATTTGGATATGATTCTATTCTGCACCCAGATGAGAGAGGGCAGATTTAATAATCCAAATAAGTGTGCAGCTTTTTGAACAATTAGAGAATCAACTGGTAAATACAAAACCTGTCTCACTTGTGACAGGTGACTATTATAATAACAGAAGTATGAGTTCATCATATTCAGGCATCTTCAAAGTTTCACAGAAGTAGAGAATTAGTGCAACAATCCAGCTATAAAAAATAACAAACTTATAAACACCCAGAGGAGGAATTTTGATGAGAAATTTTGGCAACCTTAAATACAGTTGTAGTATCAGCCATGTTACTGAAGCAGAGGTGTAATGCATAACTATGCAGAATATGTAGAATTCTGACTATACTGTAATTTAGACAACTTTCTGTTGTATAGATCCACATCTTTAATAGAAAAAATGTTGGAGAAATACTTCTTATTTATTGTGATAGTTTAGAAAACTGAAGAAACCGATCACTCCCTGTCAAAAACAACCCGTGAAATTACCAATGTAGAATATTTTGAACAAGTGGTATCTCTTAAATGTAAGAAACCTGTCTTGGGAGATTCTAGACTAAGTACAAATGCTTGAAAAGCAAGAAACACTTCCATTTTCTAGGTCTGGAAAGTCAAATAAGAAAAAACAACCCTTGAATTTATCGTTTATGAGCTGACTATAACTAATAAACTTTGGCTAATTTAGCTCTTTTTTTTTTACACATCCACCCCCTGCCTTCCCCCATTTTGTTTTAGAGGAGGATGGAGCACATAGCCCAGATCTGAATAATAGGAAGGAACTCTCATTAAGGGCCTGGGTTATTTGATAGTAACCATGTGAGGCTGCTTCGGCAGAGCTCTAATACTACAAAATATCAGAGAAAATCCTTGAGAGATGGATTAGCAGTCAAAGCTGCATGACAAAGATAATTAATTGTTTGATTCCCTATCAGGTGTGTATACTTGTATACTTTCCCTTTTCTTCTGCACCAAATTTGTGGTTACTGGAAACAAACCAACTAACAACAAAGAACAAAGGAAGAAAGAATGATTTAGAACAATGGCATTTTCCACAGTACCAGCTAAATAAATGCTTGAACAGGCACCTGGATATGCTTGCAACTTCCAAAAAATTGGATAAGGATGAAAGATAAGCACCTTCCTTGAACAGCATTTCTAGAAATCATTCAGCAGGTAGTAAGCAAATTACACTGGTCTGAGATTCTGTCACTTCATGTAGAGGAGGATGGTCAGTATTTTAGTAGAGGAGTGGAATATGGAAAGCCAAAATTTGGCTGGAGTTGCAACTGAAAGACATGAAAGGCAGCATAAACAGCTTCTACGGGCGAATTGGTAGCAAAAAGAGGACAAGGGAAAATGTGGGCCTGCTGCAGAACTCGGTGATTGAACTGACCATAAAGGTCAAGGAAAAAGAAAATACCTCTTTCATCTTGGACTTTGCTGGAAAAAAAAACCCTTCCACATCTCCTAAGCTTCTGTGAGCTGGTATCAGGGTTTGGGCAAAGGAGGGAAACTACCCACAGGAAGTCCACTCTGTCAAACTAGGCATATACAAGCCAACTGGACCATGTGGCACTTATTTGAGTGTTGAGGGAGCTGGCCAGTTTTATTTTGTGCTCACACCCCATGACAGCTGAAAGTCCATGGCATTTAGAAGACTGCAGGTGGTTGAACAAAGGCTAATATTACAAGTTCAGTTGTGTCTGACCCAGTGTCACTGACTTTGGGCTCAGTGAGCAAGAGGAAAGCAGAGTATGCCATTTAAGCATGTCTTTATTAGGGCTTTTGGTATACTTCCTCAATAACCTTGTAACTGGGAAGATGTGGGTGGGGTGGGCAGGTGATGTGTGTGGAAAACTGGCTGTACCACCAGGCTTGAAGGGTAGTGTCTCACTGGTTTGAGTCTTGACTGATGCCCCGTTAGGAGGGGTCAGGGCTCGATACTGGAGCAAGTCTTGTTTGACAAATTCACTGCGCAGGGGGTGGTACAGAGTGCACGCTCAGCAAGTTTTCAGCTGATCCCCATGCCAAGCTGGGGAGATCAGTTGATACACAGGAGGCCACAGCTGCGGGTCAGAGCAAGGAGCAGGCCAGTGAGAACCGTGTGTTGGTCAACAGAGACAAGGGCAAAGTCCTGAATGTGGGACAGACTATCCTCATAGGAGAGGATAGCTGAGAACCAGCTGGCTTAGAAGTAGCCCAGCAGAAAAGGGCCTGACCATCCTGATGGACAAAAGAAGTTCCTCATGGGATTTCAACACCTGCAGGGCTGCATTATCCATATACCCAGCAGGTACGAGCTCTGTGTGCAGCACTGGTGAGGCCACACTGGATACACACTGTCCAGTTTGGGAACAGCCGGTTCAGCAGAGGCTGCTGAGGCGGTAGGGGCTGGAGCACGTGCTGTGTGAGGAAGTGGGTTCGACCACACCAGGATCTAATTACAATGTGCACCTTACCAGAGGGAATTATAGGGAAGATGGCACAAGGCTTCTCTCTGAGATGGTCACCAAGAGGATGAGAGACAAAAGTGAGGTGATGCACCCAGAGATATTCCGATCGTATATAAGAAAACAAATGTTCGAAGTGAGAGTGGTCAAGTAGCAGAACACTTTCCTTGAGTGGCTGTGGATTTTCCATCCTTGGAGACAAAACTAGGTAGGAAAAGGCTTTGAGTAACCTAGTTTATCTTTGAAGATAGCTGTAGAGGGAGCAGGAGGTTGAACCAGTGACCTGCGAAGTATCTTGCCCAACTTTAATTTTGCTGTGATTATAAATATACTTTCTACAGACTATCCTTGTGTTACGGGGGAAACAGTATTGATGGCTTGATAATTGTCATGTCTCAGGGGTTACAGGTATTATATCCCAAAGCTTCAGTACAGCCATCATGTTGCTTTGTAGCTGAGCTTGCATGGTGACGATAAGGGCAGTAGTGCTATTGTTGCAACCTAATTAAATATTAGGTAATCGCACAGTGTCTTCTGTCCACCAAATTCATGTACATACACGGATGTTGACCTCTGCACTCTCCTGGGTAAGCACAGCGTGGTGTGGTCACAAAAATAAATGTCAGAAAGTGCTGAGGATCCCATGTGGTACAGAACATCCTGTTTAGTACAGGGTGTGTCACATTATTACATGGTCACTGCAATTTCTCATAGGAAGAGCATACATGGCATGGTTTCCCCTGTACTTCCGTTGCCACAGGTGTCTTTCTGGATGTGCAGGACTCCATGTATTGGGAGAACTCGGACCTCCCTGTAAGGACAGATAAAACACGCATGTGCAAGGGGTGTGATGCCAGACTGGTACTTACTGTGCAACTTCTCTGAGCCAGACAATATTGCATATGCTGTGAATCTGACATGTCAGACTTGCTTTGCATGCGGGACTTATCTGTCTGGGACTATCCTAGATATGACCTTGCAAAATCTGTGTATGTATGCTGTGATGTAGCAGTCATTTTCAGATACATTCGTAAGTTATGTGTGGCCAGGATTTGGAAAGACAGTAGGCCACCATGTCAGTGCTTCAATGGACTTGGAATGGACAGAATAACTGCGTGCTTGGATTTTTCTTTATTTTTCTCCACATCTTAATAGGTGTAAATGTTCACTCTAACACTTATGAAATCCCCTTCTGACCACTATGTGCAGCAGGAGCTGGCAGATATTCGGCAGAAAAGCCAGTCACTGATTTTGTTTCGTGAAGGTTTCCAAGCTTGTTGTTTCTTGTGGTCTGTGTTCCTTAGTATCAGTGTGTTGATTTCATGTCCAGGTCTCAGATGGGTTATCGGTGTTTTTATGTGAGATTAGATTTGTCCTTCTATTGTTGCAGTTATTTTACTTTTCCTTCTTGAGGGCTGCTCCCCTGCCTTTTACTTCTTGCTGGCTCTCGAGGCAGTTGTTATTCAGACTTGTTAATTGTGTCTGCCAACTCCCACATAGCTCCTAGAGCCTAACCCTGACTGGGGTAACACACCACCTTCTATTGCCTCTCCTTGGAACTAGGACCTGTCTCTCCCAGAATGACATGTACACTTGGCCTTTCTCTAGGCAATTTCAATGAGCTCTCACACCTGGAACTAAACATTCAAGACCAGGCATGTAGACTGTAGTATCTCATATCCACTCTGGAATGGGCAGAGAGGGGAAATTATTACGTAATCACCAGAAGATTATATCTAAACATTAAGCTTGTGAATAGCTCCTTGGAGCCCTGGAATTACTTACTATTTTTTTTCCCCTTCTTAATCAGGAGTATATGGTTTTCCAGGTCCGTGTTTAAAAAAGCAAGCGAACCAGACCTTCCTTCCTTTGGGCAATAGATTAAAGGCTAGTGTCACAAGAATGTCATTGCACTATTTAAGTGCCTATTATTTTAAGGGAGATCATTAGTTTTTCTTATAACTGTACCTTTACTTAAAATACAGCTTTCCGTACATCCTTGTTGGTGCATGGTATTTACATCAGAAATAAAGAGCCACAAAATTAGAGAAAAGGTTCCTTTGTGTGGCTCCATACATTTATATAGTAAAAAGTCTTCACCACTTCATCTAATCTGTTTTCTGGTGCATCAGCTCTGGCACTTGCTCTCAGACTTACGAGCTCACGAAGTTTCAAATAGTTACTCTGATAAAGTACCCAAGACACCACCACTAGTCCAGCACAAAAATACTTTTTCTGCATGCTTGAAAAAGGGTGTTGTTCCAGAACTAGACTTGGCTGAGATGCAGGAGGGGGAAAGAGCATTGCACGGTATTGAAGACTGATCACTCAGGCTTTCAGAAGGACACCCATGCACGACACAAGCTCTGTCTGAGGCTAACACCAGGCAGTAACATGTTAAACCCATGTGATCCAATGACCTTTAAACATTACATTTTGATTTCCAGAAGAGTTTCTTCAGATCCTTTTCCAAAGGCTCCTAGTATCAGAGAGTTTAGGTTTTTTGTCTTTGACTAATATATTTGGGTCTTTTGTACTAAACCAACCTGATTTCTCAAATTGAAAGTCTAACATACACCAAATTTTTTATAGTACTTGGGGTTTTTTTGAAGAGGGTACCATCTATGGAATATAGGCAGAGATAGTTTTTTACTGAGACATGTCTGGAGCAACTAATATACCTTATTTGAATCTTTGCCTCATAAGTAATATAATAATTTCAAATACATGCAGATTAAACCTTTATGCTTTTCTGGCTTCTCTCTTAAAGAAGAGTGCCGAGAGGGTTTCTGAAGCATGGTGTGGTAGGTAGGAGTTACTGACGTTCACTTGGCTGCATTACTCATCACCAGTTGGACTAATGGGCAGGACAGCCTAGATATTGTCATTCCTATTTTTATCCATCAGGACAATATGATACAATAGACACAATTACATCTGTAGAATTTTCAAGGTAGTTCCTAATTTTCTATAAATGCCAACACCTTCTTTGTAAGTAACTCTGATATAATAACGCTTCTCCAGAGTGCCACATCTGAGAGAGGAGTGTGTCCTGCTGGATACTGTCAGTGCTGGGAGGCATGGTGGGAAGTAGTTCCAGCTGGAAGGAGGAAAGGGGAGTTTTGTAAAATTAGGATCAAAGGCTCAGTCTTTTAAATATTTCAGTGCATGCATAGACATACTTCTGTGGGCAGTACTGTTTACTGCGTTTTCACAGTTGGAACCTGGTTTTATGAATTATAACAAATCTGTCACCCCGAAGTAACTAATTATATTGCACACTGTGGCCTCTCAAAACCTCACAATGCATCCTGAAATGAGCTCAAGCTTTGTGTCCTAAAAGACAAAGACTCCTCTCCCTGAAGCTAAAAGAATACCCATGTGTTGTTAGGAGTCCCCTGCCAAAGATGTGCGGTGCCAAAGACACAGCTGAACAGAACTAATTTCATTTTGCCAGGAGCGTTGACACAAATGCAAAGTACGTAGCTTGATAAATCTGCTTTGCTGTTATTGTAACAACAGTGCTAGCAGGAAAACCTTGATAGAACTTTCTTTTTGAAAAACATAGTTCATGGGATTAATCTAGGCTGACTTTGTACATCTCTAAGTTAAGCAGCTGGCCCAAGCTATTTTTCTAGGCTTCCTCTGGAGAGGTGGAGGCACCCACTAAGGTAGTTCATCCCAGATCCTTATCATAGGATGGGATGTGTCACTTTCTGGTGTCTTGCAGTGACACTGTGGGAGCCTAGCCCAGCTACATTAGAGTGTATCACTAACTCGTAGGTGAGTAGAGTTAGAAGAGCTGAATTCTGCCCTATGTTCTACCGCTGTGATGGTAAATTTGGGAATTCAAAGTGTCATGTTGGGTGAGAGATGCCAGTGTGCCATTGACAGCCACAGTGAGCTGTGGCAGTGGAACATTTACTCTGGTGTTACTGGGAGGCCAGCCTGTGGCTCGTGGGTTGTGGAGCTGTCCCTTCATCACATCCCTTCTTGGTGATCTGTTCTCATCTGTCCTCAGGGGTCATAATGGTTCCTAAGACTCAGCTGTGGGAGGAAACAGCCAGACAGGGATGCTCAGGCCAGTATTGAGAGGTGACCTGAAGAAGCAGGAGATCTCCAAGGACGTTACCAGGGAGGATCTGAGGATGACCTTTGCGGATCTCTGAGGGTCTAGATCACATCTTAGCTTGAAGCTGCTCCCAGAGCTCTCTATCCTCTTGATTCTTCAGGATATGTGTCTTGTGACCCTTGGGCCTAACTAGAGCCTATGTGCAATTCATTAGGTAGTAAAGGGTAGTCACCAATGCTTAATTCGTTTTGTTACTTTAAAAATATGCACACTATTAAAATTATTATAGAAATATTATCAGAGGAACAAAAAGCAAGGTGAAAGCTTAAAAACCTTTACTGATTAAGGGCAGTAAGCATTCTTTATATACAAAACTGACAGCAGTTTCTCCTTATTCCCACAATCTCTTATCCTTTATAAAATTAAAGAAGAAATACAGGTATCCCATCTTGAAAATAAAGCCTTTTCAATTTCTGTTCACTAAACCTATTCATTTTTATATTAATTTTTATATTTTATAAGGTCAGTTACCCTGTAACACATACTTGCATGCCTTCAACAATTTTTTGATAGCATTATTTCAACACTGAGAAGAGACTTAAGGTCATCTACTTCATTGTTAAAAAAATTTGACCGTGCAGATATCCTAAAATGTTTGGTATGACCACATTTTGATTTCACTGAAATCTTACAAGCTATTTGATGCTAAAACATCCTTAATCTGTCTTCTACAAAGAACTAATATGTTACTATACATCTTATTTTAAAATATATTAAATATTAATATTTAATCAATATTTTGACAAAATATTAACAATGTTAATGAAATATGTCACAAATATGTGAAAAATAAGACTATGCTACTTCACATATGTTCTAAAGTTTGTCATAGGAATAGCAAGTTTAGCTATGCCTTTCAACACCTTTAATGGTTTTTATCATTTTACCTATGTAATATGAACACCTATAAACACTCATTTAAATTGTAAGTAGTTTAATGCATGGAACAAACCCTGTGGATATTCAGTCTGGATTTTTTCAACTACAGATACTGTGAAGACAGTAAATTGAGGCAGGTTCAGATTGTCAACAACTGCTTCCATGCCTTGGCTTTTGAAACAAGTCTTGATGGATAATATTGAATAGTTACTGCACTATCAAGCATTTTCAAAACATAATTTAAATACTATATCTTTTAAATGAAACCTTCTAGAATGCTCAACCTGCTGAATTTTACATTGGACCTTTGTATTCCTTGGGGAATAACACTAGTGATGTTTCAGAAGGGAGCATTTTCAGGGGCAAGGCAATATAAAGCCTCTGAGATGGGAAATTTTTGCTGCTTGGATAAACATAATCAAAACCAGATAGAATAGTAGAAATCATGTCTTCCATGGTGGTTAACCTGTGCTGATTTATGCTTTTCATTTCATGATCAGTGGATCTATATCAGTCTTGTCATTTCTAAAGATGTTTTCATTAAGGGTTTTCAAGTTCAACTATCATTTTTATTTGTCATTACATTGGATTTCTTTTCATACACATCAGGCTGAAAATTTTTCTTTCAGTTTTTTCAAAGGTTTTCATAGGGAGGAAAGAGGATTGGATTGTTCTGAGTGACACTGGCATGCAAATAAATAACACTGAAACTTGGAAGAGTGTTAATTAAAAATTATTATAACCTGACTGACCTGACTTGGCATCATGGTATCTTGCCAAACTGGCTCTTTGTTCTTACGCGTGTCTGATTTGTGTTTGTGGTGTGAAGCTAATGAGCTCATGGAATTGTTTGGCCTAATCCTGCTCTCTTTACACCGCAGAAGTTTTATGTGAGGAAGAACAAGGAATATCAGAATGAGGTTCACTAGGTATGACTCATAGTGATTAACCCAAATAATATTTGGTATAGATTGCTATTTTAATAAGTTCAGGTAGATGACATATTGGGCCTGTTGTTTGTTTACCTAAATGAGAAATACATTGCTTTAAGGCTGGCTTACACCTCTGTGCAAGCTTTACTGGCTTCAGTGAACATTTTTTGAGATTCTTAGCTGTGTGGGGCCACATAGGGCCCACTGAAACAAATTAAAATGTGTTTAATAATCTAATTAATCATCAACAATGTAACATTCAATTTGCTGTGACTTCTGATCACATTGCCATCATTTTAGCTCTGCACAAGAAGAGCAATTTGAGTGGCTGTGAACAAGAAGGACTGGAATCTGACTTAGAGAGGTCCCTCAGTTAAAAGAGAAGCAGATCTTATCTTAACATCCATATGTGCTACATAGACATCAAAAGGCTGTTTCTTAAAGACTTTGAAGTGAGATGGGTCTAACGATTGTCCTGTTCCTTATTCCCATTCCCAGAGGGACACTGGACTGTGGGCTGGGCTATGGAAGGTCTCCCACCTCAGCCCGCCTTCCCAGCTGGCTGCTGTGCTCATTATCCAGGTGGAGCGCCCTGGTGACACACCTCTCCAGCATCTTGTTTTGGAGTTACTTGGTAGGAGTGCTGCTCTGAGCTGTGCAGCCGTATCCTGCATTTAACTATAGGGTTATGTGAGTAATGCGTCAGGTAGTTCAACCAAAGTTATTCAGAATATGTAGCACAGGTGATGCAATTACCAAACACACGCTGTGGGACCCCACTCCGTGGCCAGTTCTGTATTCAGTAATTGTCAGTGTGGTTTGACATGTGAGCAGCACATTCTCGACGTGATTTACCACACTGTCCTTTTTTTGCACCTCCTTTTTTTCATAATTTTTTGTAATATTTCATTAAGAATTCCTGGAGGTTATTTTCTCTGTTTCCTGAGGTATCCAGTAGTAGCCACGATCTGGCATTACATTACATTGCATTATTTACAGTACATAAATGAAATGCCTTTAACATCCATGTACCAGTAATCCCAAAAGGCCCAGGCAAAGTGAGCCCTACGTTTGGGGATATTTAGTTTGAATTTATGTGTTCCAGCAAGCTTACAGTTTAGAAAGAGGAGACAAAATGGAAAGGTAACATAGAACAGGTTGAATAGGGGGGATTCCCCTGTAGGTTTTTTCTTAATGTTGGCATCAGTCTTTCAAACTATTGGAAGGGAAGTTATTGCTGAGAAGTGATGGAAATGGGAAGGGAAGGACAAATAGTGGCACAGTAGTGTGAAGGGAAAGGGCAGAAAGAATGAATTTGACTCAGAGAAGCTTTTGGTGACTGACTTCATAGAAATAATACAATAGAAAGTGGAGAAAAAGTCCATGGTCAAATCACATGAGGAGTCAGTCCAAAATTTCCAAATAGGTCGCTGATGTTTGCTGGCAGCTTTTAACTTCAGCTGGAAGAAAAGAGCCTCTTTTCTCCACAAACCAGAATTAATCTGTAATGCTTTTCTCCTCCAACTCAAGTGACTTGTGTTAAGAGGGCAGCTTTCAGACAAGGACCTTGGACCAAGTCCTGTTTGGGTACAGTGGAAGATTTCCAGCTGTATTTTAAAGCACCATTCACCCCTTGTGTCTGAACTGTTAATTTGCAGTGGGGTCACTCCCAGCTTCCACTACTGCTAGGACATTAATGGTCTAAATAACTGCACCTGCTATGATAATGAAAGTGTGCATAAAAGCTCAAGTAATTTAGAAAATTATGTATTGTGTTAGGGTGCCAAGAGGGACAGAAAGGTACAAGTGGCAAGAAGTTGGTGAAAAGAAATACAGATTTCAGATCACTTGCTGTGTTTATTGCCAGAGTGTTAGCAGTGCTGCTAATGCTTTCAGTATTTTACTGACTGTATTCAGCTTTGCAGTTGAATGTGTTGCAGAATGGGAGGGTTTTTTGACTAAGAGAAGGATTTGGAATAATGTTTATTTTTTTTAAAAGTCCTTCCTATTATTTTGCTGGCAGGTTTTTAGGATTGTGAGATTTGTTTAAGACCAATCCCTAGCAAAAAAATAGGTCATTAGGCATCTCTGGATCAAAAAATCACAGGAAAACAGAACTGGAATGGACTGTGAGCAATACATTCCTTGCTTCATTATGCAAACATATATACCAATATGATTCCTGATAAATGTTTGTCTAACCTGTTTTTTAAATCCTTTGCAGCCTCCTCGAGCAATCTATTCAAGTCCTTATTATGCCTACTGTTAGAAGAAGCCATTTCTAATGTCTAATCTAAAACTCCCACCTGCAGTTGACACCCATTACTTCTTATCGTGCCATGCTGGGCATGAAGAACAGCTTAATTCTCTTCCTCTCTGCATCCATCTTTTATGTATTAAATAATGCTTGCATTCTCCTGCATGTCCTTTTTCTGTGCATCTGGACTTGGATGAATACAGGTTAAAGGAAAGAAAAAAAGAAAGAAAAATCACATTTCTGGCTGAGACAGTCATTTTAGCTGATCAGGCAGCAAGTGGCTGAAATGGAGGAGTTGGAAAATGCTGGGCAGGGCAGGGTGATTTGCTTAAGGCAATCTGAGGCCCTAAACATAGTGCATGACAGAGAAGCTGGTGCCTGCCATGTGTTACACATCTCTCATGACAGTGCCTGTTTGGCATTTCTGTCTCACCTGCCCATGTCTCAGCCTGCATCTCTCACCTGCCACCTGAACTGTGGCCAGGAACAGTAGGTGCTTCTGTGGAGCCTGATTTTCGGGGATTAGATTAGTTCCCTGCTTCCATTTTTAGTTGTCTTCGTTTTTGAACTCAGAGATGGGTGAGAAAAAGTAGGGAATGAGAAATGTGGCAGCTGGTAACTGACCCACGCTCCTTAATTCAGCCCTCAAATGTCATACTCCAAGATACAGGAGATATCCATGGAATACCTTCCTTCTCCTTTCTTCATATCTTACAGGTCCTGGCAGAGATCCCCAAAACTCTGTTTCCAGAATTATCCCAAACATGAATCCCTGACTGCTCTCAGCATTTGCTCGAGATCAGTATCCCTTAGTATGTGTAGTACAGAGGCTTCCCAAGTATCCTGCAGACATTCCTAGGCACTTAGGAGCACCAATCCTTTGCCTGTCCACTCTATCTTCTCCCAAGTGTCCCAGCCATGCCAGCCTTTCCTCGTGGATCATTTGGATCACATATATAGTAATAGAGTCTGTATAATGACAGTGGTTTACTTGATGCTGCCTATGATTTGGATGTCCGGAGCAGCTCTCCAGTACTCCGGGTGTAAGGCACACACGTGGGTGGGTGAAATCCTCATCTCATGGGGTATTCTGTGGGTTGAACACTGCTTTGTCCCTTTGGGGCTGACAACTGAACAAAGACATGGAACAGTTCACATGATTTAAACCTGTTGTTTGCAAACCTGAATAGTCACTGGGGTCACATTTTCTTCTCTGTGATGAAGACCATAAACTTACTTTTAAATTAAGCACTTTCTTCTGCTAGTTGCGTGATTCTGAGAGCTGGGACCTGAAGCATAAGGCTGTAGTGCTATTTGTACTGCCAAAATGTTTAGATTTTCTTGGAGCGAATGTGGTTCTTACGAAGTGGAGAGGAAATAATTGTTTCTCATGTCACTAAGAGAAAGCCTGTGGAAATTTTTCCTCAAGTCCAAGAAGTCTAGAATTGCCTCATTCAACTCCAGCATTGAACTTTACAAATGTGCAGAATGACAGAATCTTACCTGTAGGCTAAATTTGAAAGATATATCTCCATTTTACTATATTTTCTAAAATAACACAGTTTGTATTGACTCTGATTTTTTTTTTTAATTGAGGAAGCCATTTCCTCATCTTGGAATGGGAGTGGATATTAACGTTAGAGGTGTAGGAATTGGTATTATCTGTGATGATATGAATCCCTATTGAAATGAACCTGGAAAAGTCCCCCAAGCGTTTTCTGTTGATAACTGTGACACCCAGTGGTTATTTAAAGAAGTATAAAAATGTATTACAGTAGGATTGCAGTGAACCTAAACGCTGCACAAAATACTGAGGTTTACACAATAAATGTGTGCTTTTAGAGTAGTACTCTTTTCCTTGGTAGTGTGTACAGATAGTAAAAATAAGCTATTTTAGGAGTTGTAAGGCTTTATTCCTTTAAGTTTATGTTTTACCATATTTAAAAACCGCACACACAAAGATAGATATATATTTATGTATTTACTTGTACAAAGCTTTTTAATACATTATGAGGCTGAGGTTGTAACTCTGGTGAAACCCTGACAAAAAGTAGCTATGAAGTATGAAATGGCTTTTAATTCTTGCTGGTAAGAGGCTGGCTCAGAAGAAGTCTGGGAGATAAAGGAACCTTGTTTCCTCTCCTTTGTTTGCCACTGACTCATTGTGTGGCTTAGAACAAATTGCTTGTGTGCATGGCTGATAAGTGCTTCAGTCAGTCTGTTCATAGAAGTGCAAGGTGTAATTAGTATTAATCTAGGTGGCATTCACCTCTGACTGTTTATGCCAAAGTCAAGAATGATTAAATTATATGCTGTATATAATGCCTCATATTTGTATTCCAAAGCATAATATTACTTTATGAGCTGTGTTTTATTACAGAGCTCTGAATACGGATTTACTCCCATATACGTGGTAAATGAGAAATTAAACTCTATTGTTTAGGGATCACTGACCATTAAATATTTACTCTTGGTGGCATGTTTAAAATAAAGGAATGCCATCAAAATTCAGAATATCTAATTGCAGTGGACCAAGCAGCACCTGCCCATTATAAATATATTACTATATCTGTTGTTTGGGAATGTCTCAGGGAACCACTGGAGCTTTTTCTTACAGGTAAGAAGAGTTACACAGCAAAAGGAGCAATGTCAGAAGGCATCTACTTATAAACCTGGAGATTAGACAGAACTGCAAAGTCACTTGCTGCCTAAGGCCCTGTCTTGGCTGCATTAGCTGTGGTTATACTGCATGCCTCAGCAGTGCTCTTCAGCTCCCCGAGTGTGTGCCTTGTCTTCACCCAGAACTGGGGTGACATCTGTATTCCCACCATTCATTCATATCTACCCTACCCAGTTTTCATGCAGGGAAACTGCAGCCAGAAAGGGAAAAATGAGACATTCTGGCAAGTCCAGCCGTATCAGGGTGAGGAGAGAACCAAGAAACACACACACACACCAACACAAGCTGAAAGGCTGTGCTACAGCATCACTTTGCAAGAACATCAATATTATCTATTTCACACTAATTTTTAATTTTTATGATCATCAGTGTTTCATATTTAATAGGATCACATGAAATATTGATTTGTTGGAAAATCCTTAAATGCTGAATTCTGGATAAAAATACCTTAAAACAACTGCACATGTTGGAACTAAACTTGCTTATCATGAAAAAACCCAGAGTTTTTGTATGTTGGTACTTGGAACTTTTAGTTGTCCTGGTTTGACACCTTGCTGCCGCAGTCTTTACAAGGACACAAAGAGATGGAAACAGAAGAGTGTACCCAAAGAAAATGAAATAATGCTTGATAAAGTGCACTGTTTACTGTGTTGCTAACATATTGTCACCTGTTGTTGTTAGCTGCAGGATAAAGAGGGTTTTTGTCTTCCAGCTTCTGATAAGAACAAATGTATGTGATAGAATGTTGTTCTAACATAAGAATATATGCTGGTGCTTACTGATATACTAACATATAACTAACATACTAACACTTGGCTCAATTCTGGTTCAGTCTCCAGAAGGAGATGGTGAACAGATCTTTTGCTCTTTAACCTAACCCTGAAATATGGATATGCAGATATTTGGATTTGCTTGGTGTCCCTCCACTGTTTATTCTCTATTCAAATAACTTGAATGGGTCTGGGTCATTGATGCCTACTCTTGGTTTGGTTTTGTGAATTATATGTAGCTCATTTCAATTCTTCCACTAGTTCAGTTGATTGATTGTGTTAGGTTTTAGTCTTAAAAAGTTTGATTTTATTCCTCAAACACTGGACAAACCATGTTAGAAACCAGTTTGTCTTCTGCTTTGTTTATAGCATATTTTACTAGCCAACATAAACAAAACCTAGGGCAATTTGCCATCCTATTCTAGACAGGATGTCCAACAAGTGGAATAAGTGCAAAGTCTTTTGTTTACACTGTGAACTGAGTTCGGAGTTTTTTGCTTCCCTGTTCTGAATTCTTTACTCTAAAAGTGATTTCTTATCCTGTGAGGAGAAAGCTACAACTCACAGAGTGGAAACCTGCATTTTTAGGTAAAAGAAGATCCAGATATGTAGGAGGTGGAAGAAATGTGTCCCAATACTTGGATTATAGGAAAAAAGATTATGCTGAGGGAAGAGAGAAGTCTGACATGTATGTTGATATTTACCTTAGTTTCTGTGTTGGGAAGAACATACTTGAAAGACATGAGGAGTGATGTGTTTAATTCCTTCCCACACTCTGGGGCTTGCCATGCTCTGGAAGAGAGTCTCCTAGTAATTGTTATTAATTGCTATGATGCAGCACCCCAGTGGCTCATGAAGTGTCTCTGGTGTCTCTCTGAAACTGAATGTTTCAGATACAGACGTGAATATCATACAAGACACTTTTCCCCAATAAAGCTACACCCCTACTGATTAGCCAGTGCCTGAGGTCTTGTGATAATAAGACTTGACTTAAACCTCCACGTTCATCCCTCTGCACACCTCCCTTCTGTGTCAAAGCAGTTCTTCCAGCACTCAAGTTCATTTCAATAGTTAAAAATTAGCTCCTCGCTCTCAATAGTATTGATGTCTGGTTCTTTGCAAGTGGTGGCTGCTAGACGTGCACATTAATTTATTAATTTCAGGGAGAAAAACAAGAAAAGGGGGGAAAGAAGAGAGCTTAGGAGTGGAAAAAGAGCAAGAAGATGGCTGCAGGAGCACCCCCACAACCTGGTGGCAGGGTGAGCCACAGTGCTCTGTCAGGAGATCAAAACAAGTGGATCCACCCTCATAATCTTCTTCTTGCACAACCCCTGACATAGCCGTATGTGGCTGGGTTTCACCCTGAAAAGAGGTGAATAGAGGACAGAACGCTGACTTAAACAACATTTAGAGCAGATAAAAGTGAATTTTTAGACAGTCCCTGCAGCCAATTCACTGAGTAAACTGACGATGTAGCAAGCAAGTTGATTTTTCTATCAGAGTGCAATAATTTAATAGTTACCAGACCAAACTCCTGCCTTCTGGTGTTTTGAATTCTGAGGTATGAAAATAAAATGTGTGAAGTAAAAAACAGGATTTCTAGATGGTGGGAGTGATCAAGATTTTATTAAGGATGTTTGTTTAAGTACTGCTACAGCAGATGTAATAGAGATCATACCATCTCACTAAGTCACAGGAGTTCAGGAGTTGAAAATGGCCATTTAAAACTTGTGTGTATAAATGTGTCAGAGAAACTGAATCAATTCTTTTCTCTTGAAGTTGAAAAACCTTCTCAGATGCTACAAATAACGGAAATTTCATCTTATTCACCAGTAAGCCTTTCCAGAGCAGTTAGTGACTCATAGATTCAATGTCAGTCCTAAAAGCCTTCCAACCCAAGGAGAATATGAAAGATGACGCATCCTCTGCTGCACATGTGCTTGAAGTAGAGCATAATGCTGTTTTAGCACCCGTGATTTCAGGAATACAGGCACCAGTCTCAATCACTGAACACCCCAAGACAGGACCATCCCTTCTCTGTGGAGTTTTTTATTTGGTTTTTTAGGGTTTTTTTCCCATCTTCAGGCACAGATAGCCAAGGGAGAAAGTAACTGACTGATTGATTACTTGTGACTACTGAACGAAGGCCCCTTTAAAGAAATGTCTTTGAGGTTAAGCAGACAAAGTTATTACTTGTTAGCCTGTTGATTTGCAGTAGGAAACCACTTAAATGGATATTCTTCCTGTAAAAGTCCTGTCTGCTGCTTTGCAGAGGCTGAGATGGAGCATTGTGCTGTGCTTCATCTTCACTTACATTGTGTAGTATTCCTCTAGGAATGCAAAGAACGGGCAAGAGACCAACAGAGGAATTTTAAAAAGTTACGGATATAATATCTTGGCCATTGAATATATCAGGATTTCACCCCAGCTGTGCTGGAAATGTGCTCTGTTAGTTTGGACAAGCCATTGCACCCATTGGCACCTCACGGCCTTATTTGGTTTAGGACAGAAGTTTCATGATTAAGCTTAAGCCAATCTGAGACTGTACTGCTGCCAAAGGGACATTCCTCCCCCTCTTACATCAGACAAGGCACCCACATGACCATACAATAAACTGATCCAACTGAAAACCAGCCCTGGGGGGAGAAAAAAAGGGAGAGATTACTTTTTAAAGTCAGGAAGTTAAGCAAGAAACCAAGCGGTTGCTGGGGTTAATGAAATGGATGGAGTGGCAACAAGCAGCTAGGGGGATGGAGAGGTGAGACAACCACCTCTGAGGCAGTGACATTCAGCAGGTGAGTCTCATTTGAAGTCCCTTTGGCATGCAGTGTGGTCCAAGGAGGTTTGCTCCGGAGAGAGGAGCGGGTTGTGCTGCCACCCCAGCAGCTGTGCTGTGTGCTTTGGAGGGGTTGGACTTCAGCGTGTACTACTGGGCTTGTCCCACGCAGAGCCTGCTGTACTGGGTGTGCTCCTGGAGCGTGGCTTCCACTTCAGTTAATAACACAAAGTTACGTAGATGCACCCGGTGTGTACCTGGGGGTGCCACTGGCACTCATGTTTTTTGAGACTTCTGGGTGCTCCCATCATATGAAAGTATCTGGAGTCTGTTTAAACTCTCCTGTTTGGGGGTGAGAGGCAGGAATGTAGCAGAGCCAGTGTTGAGCAAGAAAAGAGAGACCACAAGGATTTCATGTGGTTTTATCCCCGCAAGAGACTGAGTTTTTTCTGTGGTCCTGTTTTGAAGCAGTGGAGGTGTGCCAAGGCTGATGCTCAGCTCTCTGTGTGGCTCCTGTTGACCATGGTGCACTCAGTTTTTCCTCTTTGTGATCATTCCCAACATAAAGCTCTGCTGTTCTCAGCTCCTGGGTGCTTCACCAAAGCAGTCGCTGGACTCACACTCTAGTTTAAATGTTCCTTTTTGAACAGCATCCTTCATTTGCTCTTTGGGGGTGTTTTGTGCAGTTCAGTGTATATAATCACTTTTATTTTTCATGGGTCACTCTGGTAGTAAAAGACAGCAGGGGGCACCAAATCTGCATAATTCTGTTAAAATTGCAACATCTAGGTCCATGCTCATAAAATTTAAGTTATTATGCATACTTTCAGTTTAACATCTGGAATTTCATTCTAGCACCGATATTTGCTAGGATACCTCCTTGCTTCTCAAGAGTTGCAGTGGTGGAAGTGGGGGTTGAATTTCCACAAAAATACACATTTGGGCCAGTAGCAGACTTTTCTCCTGTCAGTTGTCATCCCCTTTCCTTCACTACTTAGTGCTGTAGGCTCCAGAGTTCATGCCCGGGAAGATAGTCTCTCTAATACTTAATTCAGGAAGCTGCTTGTATTTGCAGGGTTGAGTCAACTGAAGGCTTTGCTTTTCAGCTCCAAAGTATCCTGATACTGGCATTGTGAAAAGATTTTGTGCTGAAATCAGTCCTGGAATTTCTAAAGGATTTCTCACTGGCCATGCAAAATGTTTTCAAGCCTAGAATAAGCAATGTAGCTGCCTCTGTTCTTTTGGAGAAGCTGGAACTCAGCTTTCTTGCAAATTTTTAAGAAAAAATCCTCAATCCTCTGCAAAATAATAATGAAACACAAAATATATTCTCTCATGGTTTGTTGAGTACTGCTTTAAAAGTAATCTGTGAGCATGGATCTGATTGAAAAACCTTCCTGATGTGAGTGGTTCACACTCATGGAACAGCTGTGGGTACACTCAGAAAAGGAAACCCAATTATTTGTGTATATAACATATATGTATTATTTGTATTTTGGAAGTGCTTCAGGGTTGGATCCTCATTTGATAACATACAAAGAAAAGTAACATTGCAGTTTGACAGACACTTTGAAAAATCTATTATTTGGGAGTTACTAGCAGTGTATTTCTGTAACAGACAAGGACTGGGAAAATGAAAAACCATGCTCAAGCCTTGTTGAGATGGTCACCACGTGATTTTTTTTCCCGCCCTGCATGCCCAATCTTGGATTTCTATTGTCATAAATTTAAAATCCTTCCTTGAAAAAATCAGACCGTAAAGAGAGAGAACGAGTCATGCAACTAGAACCTGGATCGGAAATGTGGCTGGTCATTCTGTGGCTTTTGGTAAGTCATTTTAGAGTTAGATTCATAAGATAATTTACTTATTTGAATTATAAGCTCAGCTGAGTAGGTGCATGCCTAAAAAAGTAGCATTTCCAGGCTTATTTATTTACTTTAAATGTAATCACTCATTGGCTAAAACAGGCAAACAACAAACCTGCTAAGCCTTCCAGAACAGCGTGTTCTTACAGGCAATTGCTATTGTTTCAGTCAGCAGGAAAAGAATGTCTTTTTGTCAGGTGACCAATACTCGGGTGGGAGCAGTTAATGTGCTTTTTAACAGCTCGGTGAGTGTCTAACAGCACCTGTCCTGCTCTGTGCTGAACCGATGGCACACGCTCCACTGATCTGTGCATGTACAGCCTGCCCAGCGTATTGGAATTCAATGATTTGGGCAGATCTGAAATGTTAAAAGCAGGAGCTAGAAATCAAGACTGCTTTCGTCCAAGGAGAGGTTTACTGGTTTACTCTTCATGATTGGTTTACTGAGCATTTTCTCTTGGGATTCACAAACTTGTAGTTTTGATTGTGTGGTTTCACAGATCCACTGACCTTACAGCATTATTGTGAAGTACATTAAATATTAGGAAGAGTACTAGTATTGCCATGATGGGGATTGCATACATATCTTGTGTAGGTAGGCTCTACATTACCATTAATTTCTTTAGAAAAAAGTTTACACCCTTGAACTTTTGGCTTCTCACAATAGCAGGTTAAAATTTCAAACTCATATTTTACAGTCACCTGTCAAAAACTGTGTGACACTCTAAATAATAGATCTGGGTGGTTCCTTAATCATCTCTAGGGTTGTTGTGTGTTTTCTGTCTGCATAGCTCTTAAACCTTGTCAGCTGGAAACTTCTCTGGAAGTGTTCAAGGTCAGGCTGGATGGGCCTGTGGGCAGCCTGATGAAGCAGAAGATATCCCTGCCCATGGCAGGGGGTTTGGGCTAGATATCTTTGAAAGACCCTTCCAACCTAAAGCTTTCTCTTATTCTGTAATTTAGATGTATTACATAAGGTAATGAGTCTCTGGTTTGTAATTTATAACCAAAATCTAGCTAAACATCTAGTCTTAGACCTTGGATGCAGCGTGCATGACATTTTCAAAGGTAGGTTATGGAAGCATGGTTTGGTTGGCATTTTTACGTTACCATTAATGTCATGCTGGGAGCATGCAAGTTTAGCAACATAATCTCACTTTCATTTCTTTACCTATGGAAAAGTCTTTCTAACTCTTAATTTAAGTAACTCTTTGTAGTTTCAGACCATTGCATTTTACCCTGTTTGTGGTTCATTGAGAATATTTTATTTCCACACTCACTATGGCTTTACATTTATGTTTTCATGTGTGTCTCTAGAGTTCTCTTTTGGTGGATTGAGCTCAGTTCTTTCTGCCTTATCTCCAAGGCCAATAGCTCTAGTATCTCCTGAATTATCTCAAGTATGTGCATGCAGTTTTCACAAGTGTAATGTCCCAAAATGTCACTGCTTCACAGCTTCAGTGCTACATTTTGGCTTATGCATCGATGTTTTCTCGTTTCATTCTGGATTGATATTATTCCATTTGTTGCATTTGTGATAAAACATGCAGCTATTTTTCTGAGTACTGCTGCATCATGTTGGGAAAATGCAGCTGGTTTTGCTAACCATGATTCATCCATCAAAATGGATGGATTCTGCACATGGGATTGTGTAGGATTCTACCTCAGGTCTAGCACTAGTCTAAACTTCCATAATATTTTGGATAACATGGTAGAGAGTGTTGCCTTGTTTTCTGTAAGCCTTCTGTTTTTAACCTTGGAGTCAGATTTTTTTTAATAGTTTTATGTAAATAGTACCTGATGTTTACTTAACGGTATCTTCTGTCTTTCATTCTTTTTGTGATATGACCACTTTGATGAGCATCTTTCTTCTCCAGTGACATGGAGAAGGAAGTGACATGCTCTCCAATCCCTTGTGGAATTGGAATGTGTATAAGAATAAAATAATGTCAATAAATCAACGTCATATCCTTCTTTCTGCTAAACCTGGCAGGTGTAAGAGCGTCTTTATTGTGTCTCCACGAACACAAGAGAGGATTATTAAACAGCACTCAGCCATCAGCTGCAGAGGATCCCTTAACTGCCTGTGAAAGGTAGGACATAAATTGAGAATCATCATGACAGTTTAAGAAATCAGTGTGAAAAATACACACAACTCAAATTAAAATGAGAGCTACTTCATTTAGGTGGGAATAATTAAATACACAATAATAAGAGTGGGAACAATCAGCACAGATTGCAGAGCTAGCATATATGGCTTTAATTGCTCATTCTTTTTCTCAAGACCTGTTACTGTGTTATAGAAAGAATTTTGTTTAATTTCATACAATTGTCCTTTGATTAATCATTGTTCCTTGCTATTTTTTAAATTCTATCTTCTGGTTACTTGTTTAATTTAAATCAAGAGAAAAATAATGGAATAAACAATTAAACATGCCAAAATGTTCACCATTCCAAGGCTATTCATTTTTTCTTAAGATGGTTTTTATCTTTACCAGGCTTCTGGAACCTCATCTGTCTTTCAGGATTTCTCAAATATGTAGTCAGTCTGAGATTACAGCAACTTCTGGAATATAAACCAGACTGGAAATGTGTGCCAGTCTCCTTAAATAAACTTTCTTTCCTGGAGGGACATTTCATGCATATCTCAGACTGTCTCACAATATTCTATATTGTTTAAGAAACATTTTTATTGCTGTCAAAGATAGTAAAATGCTACTTTTTGTGAAAAAGCACATTTTCACAGTATATAGAGATGCCATAAAGCTTGCATATTGAAGCAGAATCTCATTTAAGAAGTTGTATGGACAGAAGGGAGAATGTCTGCTGTTAGCACTTGTGAATTTGACAGATATTCAGATGTGAAGTCATGGTGATCCACTTTCACAATATAATAAGACAGTAAATTCATATACCTCAGATTTGCAGGATTTGGAATTCACATATGATGTTCAGAGACAGAAGACACTAAATACGTTAACAAAAGAGACTTTGCAGAAAATGAGCTTATACGACTATTATCTGTGCAGCTTTGGACCAAAATACAGTCGGGGAATTGCTCTTGGTTTATCTGGAGACTCCCCCCAGCTTGGTTTCACACCTTGCCTAGGAATTTAAACAAGCTGAATGTATCTTTGCCTTGCAGCACTGTTAAATTAATGTTCCTACAACTGGAATTTCTGAACTCAAAGTTATCTTTTTAAAGAAGAGCCTGGCTGTGTAGTGGGGAACAATGAAAGATTTCATGCCGTTTCCATGTGCTTTTGTAGTTGTGAGCATATTTTTATTGAAGTCCTACACTTGACAACAAAGAATATTGATAAATACAGTCAAAGAACTGCAGTCTGATGTGTTTGGGTTCAATTACAGCCTGGCAGCCTTGCAGGATGATATAATCCACGTAGGATAATTCTGGAATGGGTAAAGGCATAGATGGTCCCCAGTGCAGTGTCTGGATTTTAGTGTGGAGGTACCATTTGTTGGAGCAGAAGGATAATTAAGTTTTTGTTCCTCTTCACTTGCACCAAGATGATTAGCAGGGGAATCTCATGCTTCTGAGTTTTGCAAGGCAGACACTTTTCTGATAAGAATTGAATTTGCTCATTTCAGACAGTCTGGTAAACAACCATCAGAGGACAACTTCTCCCAGCCGCTGTGTCGGGCTTGCAGCAGCGAGGGCACACCTTGCCACGCTCAGCTCTCTTGGTTCCTCAGGTGAGCAGTTAGTTGGCAGGCACATCGAACTGTTGGCTCAGCTACTTAAGATCATTTGCAGTAATTCTGCCTTCCTTCCTTGGGATGCACTACTCCTCCCCTTCAAGGTGAAATGAACTCAGTAACACCATTTGTGGACATAGTTCATCCTTAATTCATTTTCCTAGTGACTTCTGTTACTTTTGTGATATAATTTTTTGTTTCTTTCTGGGCATCTATTACCCTGCCAGTCTGCTCCAGCCACCTGCCCTACTTATGGGCGTTTTAACAGAAGGAAGTTAATAGAAACTCACATTGGGTGTGAATTTACATTTCACTAATTCACACTATTCTTGCTGGGGACACTTCAGTGTTAAAGGAAAAAAATAGCTTACAGTACTTTCAAAGCAAGATTACTTTCTTCCAGCAAGACAAAGTGGCCTTAGTGGGAACTAGGGCAGCTAAGCTGCAGTGCTTGGAAATTTACACCCTAATTATCACAAATTAGCTTCTCCATCTGGGTCAGAACAAATATGGGAAGAAACTCAAAAGGTTGTCCAGTGTGTTACCTTTTCCTGCAGGACGATCTCCACTGAGCGCATCTGCGTCATACTGAGACCATTGCAGTGGTTCCTTTTGCAGTTCAAATTAGCAAAAGTGCTTTCTGATTTTCAGTTATCTGAAAGTTCAAAGTACCTCTCAGAAGGCAGCATGCGGGTAAATTACAACAGTAACTGATGGATCATTAACATGAATTGGAAACACCAGTACTGCTAAAATGTCGTATTTGCTCCCATTTCAAACCTAAGTCCCCCAGCTTGGCTAGCTTTGTTTAATTCAATAGGTTTGCTTGTGTTCATTGCTTGAATGGACACTGAATCATTGTCACTAGAATGAATGCTTCAGAAGCCAAAATAACCCCTCATTGGAATACTTACTGAAAAATATTTTTCTTTTAGAGAACTATGTCCTCAAGAAAACCCGCCTGGAGTTCATTTCATTTTGAGAGTTGCTTTACTTGCAATCCAAAGCAAGCTCTTACAAAATCTGTTAGGGGGGGAAAAAAGGTTAATTTCTGTTCTGTGTTGTTTCCCAGAAGTTTATTAGTCAACAATTTGTGTAGCCCAGTCAGCACGAAATACATATATAGCATCTACTTCTCTGAATCAGAGAGCTGGCTGATGTCAAGGTAATTACATTGAAATAAGGCTGTTGCAGGTTCAAGGAGATGAGAGCTGAGTTTCTCTATAGAAGAACTCAATGCCTTGAACAGAGAATAAGACTCTGTGTGTATGAATGTGTGTGTGTGTGTGTGCAGGTAGTTGTGAGTCATGATAGTTTCTAAAAGGCTGTTTAACTTTCTGAAGTTGATGTGAGTCATTGTTCTCTTCCCAGGTAATGACTAGTTAAGATCACATTTATCTCTTCCATTTCTCTAGTAATCTCTGAGACCTGTGCTTCATTGATCTTTCAGTGAACGGCTGCTTCAGGGCTCTGAGTGACAAGTAAAAGCTTTATGAAATAACACAGATCATTCTGTTTGGAGAGCGTAGATGACTAGAGCTGGAACCTGTTACTGCTCAGCCACTCTTATCACCCAAAAGCAACAATTGGTTTAACAAGAGAAGACTTGTACTGAAATGTAGGTACAAAACATATAGGATTGGGAAAAAGGTGACTCCAAATGACACAGAATAAAAATAGGCACAACAAGGGCAGGTTTTTTACTTATGACATCACGAACACTGTTTCTCCAAACTATTCCTAAACTGAGTATTTCAGAGGGCATCCTGAATAGATTAAAGATCTAGACCCAAACTTATCTGACCCTTGTGGTTTAGGCAAGTTTAGCTAGGCATTTCAAGGTTACAGAAAGAAAAAGAATCACAGAATCACAGAATGGGTCGGGTTGGAAAGAACCACAGTGGGTCATCTGGTCCAACCTCCCTGCTCAGGCAGGGTGATCCTAGAGCAGGTTACTTAGGATTGTGTCCAGATGGCTTTTGAGTATCTCCAAAGAAGGAGACGCCACAACCTCCCTGGGTGACATGTCCCAGTGCTCTGTCACCTGCACAGTAAGGAAGTTCTTCCTCATGTGTAGGGGGGACTGCCTGTCTTCCAGATTCTGCCTATTGCCTCTTGTCCTATTGTTTGGCACCAGTAGAAGGTAGAACAGAAATTGAATTCTTGAAATACAAAATGCGCTGAAACTTTGAACCAGGATTTCAAACCTTCTACTCTTTGTAAGAGGTCGGGAAATTGCAGAGAATCAGCTTGTCTTGCTGGTTCTTCTTCAGACTGGAAATAAAAATATATTAGCATGTTAAAGCCAGGATGGTTAATGTATTAAAGGTTTATATTTAGAATAAAAATGATCTTTCAGCACAGCGTTCTCAAGAGATTTCTTGCTAAACATGTTCCCAACTCCTCCATTGCCACCTCCAACCTTTTCTTCTGGTATTTTTCCAATTTACAATATGAATTCTTCAGTACTTGTTGTCAAATGCTAAAATAGTTTTTATAAGGGATTTGAGCTGAAGTGACTAGAAATTCTAAGTGATACAGTGTGCTATAATCATTAGTTTTACTTCTACAGTTAAAAATATCCCTATTTATGGGTTTTCTATTTTCTCTGGTTTAACATGAGGAATATGTTTCAAAGTTACAAAAGCTTAAGGGATCGGTTTGGAGAGCATTTAAATTCAGTGTTGATAAAGAGTTGTGTTGCTGATTGTGTTGTTGATGAACAAGTCATGTTTTTTTGGCAACTGATTTATTTATTTATTCACTTTAAATAGAGGTCAGACAAACCTGATCCTAATTTAATGAGTTAGAGGATGAGGAGACAGGGCTATGAGGGTCCTGAGCTGATGGCAACCAGGCCATTCATAGTGTCACTGCAGCACATGCTGCTGTACACCTGCATGGTCTCTCCTTCCTTTTGTACCATAGATGAGCCCACCTCTTATAAAAATGCATCAAAACCAACTTTTCTGAATAAATATAGCCATAATTTGATGTTTATGTATTCATTAGTCAACACCGTTAGTTATGCAGACCATATTGTAGCTATTCATTTGTGTGTGCAAGTTAAAATGACTAAGACCATTAATTCACTGAGAACACACATGTCAGTTTGGTGAAATACTGATTTTTTTCCTAAATTATTGCAAAGACATTGGAGCTAGGTTTACTGCAACAGATTGTTGTTTTTGGGACAGCAGGGATGAGCATTCAGTATCAGCCTCGGTACAGAAAGACAAAGAGGAAGAGCATTTGGTTTAATAGGAGATGATTTAATCATCCTCTGAGAAGGAGAACTGTTGAAGGACATCACATATTTGACTTTGTTCTGGCATCTCTGTTCAGAATGATGGAGCCATGGGGTGTGATCTGATACATCCTGCAGTGGGTGGGAGCACCAGCAGGTCTTGGAGATTAGCAGAGTATTACAGGCTCTAGGGTGGGAAAAAATGAAACAGCGTCAAAATCAGAGGGATCTGGCCCAGAATGCTATTTCAGTGTTTGGACAAGTGCATATCTTATGCAAATTGTCTTATTAGAGGTCTGCAGGGTCTTCAGTGACTGATAAAGGATTTCTTATGAGAAAGCTTATTCAGAAAATTTGTTATTCCTTTTTCATTCCTTTGACAGAATTCAGTTATTTAGAACTGATAAAGTTGTAACTCACTCTCTCTCCAGCACAGACACAAATTAAATTCCTTTTTGGCAGGATTAAGCAATGTTAGCAAGAATGACTTCTGTATGCTTTCCATGTATTGATTTGAAGCAAAATAGGTAATGTCACAGGCAATTAAGACTGTTTCAGATATTCCATTTAAAGATCTTACTTTCTATTCCCTTCACGAGCTCCTGTTTTTGTGTTGGGTTTCCCCTCCACATTAAAGGTCTTGACCAGTTCGGAAAAATGCTTTTGGAAAAACGCTTTTGGAAAAACACACGGACACTATTTTTCCAATACTGAAAATCTTATTCCTAATTTATGGAAGGTTCCTGCCTTCCATGTATTGGAAGGACTTGTCTGGAAGGAGGTAACTTCTGTAGGCCAAACATGACTTCTGCTGTTGCCATGAATAATTATGGTTCTGTCTATTTCTAATCCTTCTGAAAATTCTGCACATAGTTATTAAAGATCTGTTGAAATTAAGCAAATCCTTTCCCCAATCCATTTCACTTTAAAGCAGGACATCCCCTGCAATTGCTTTTTCCACTTGGTTTGTTGACTCTGTCTTTAAACCAAGGGCAGAGATCCTGTCTTTCTGGGGGGATTAGTATCCTGTCAGATATTTCATCACTGGTGAGGAAGCAGTCTTGATGAGCTCCCAGGAGATAAAAGCTGAATTCAGAGGAGGTATGAAAGTGAGAGGCAGTAGATGGACTAGGATGAGACTATGAACTAACAAGAAGATATGGGGAAAACAGGCTAATGGGAAAGAACTGTGCAGAAGAGGGACTGAGGAGGCTGGAGTAATAAAGGAGAAAAGCGTATCTTAGGAATTAAAAGGTGCAGTGATATCTATGCTCACAAAATTGCTCCACTAACCGTGCAGGTAATGGAAGAAGTCACAGATTCCCTGATGACACACACTCTTCTATTTGCTAGCAGGTCATCAGTGACATGAAGAGTCAACATGTGTGTCCTGTCTCTGTGGTGCTGGTTATCAGAGCATGGCACAGAGCAGTTGCTGAGATCACTTAGTTCAGCTGAGTGGTCTGAGCTGCAAATCTGAAGCCCCAGTTTTGCCAGTGGCCATTACGGGCATGAGTGGGGTGCTGTATAATTCTGGTACTGGCTGGCAAGGGAACAGTAGAAGAAAAGCACCGTAATGTTATGCTCGGAACAGTCTTACTTTGCTCTTTAGCAACATTTCTGTATTGCACATTAATCCACGCTTTTAAAAGTGGATTTCAATAATACGGAGTTTATCGCCTAACAGGAACCTTACAAACTTTGCCAGGGACAAATGTAAAGTTGTGTACTAAGGAGGGAATAAGCCCTGGCAATGAAACAGGCTGGGACCTGACAACTAGGCTGAAGATGGCCTGAAACAGGCAGTGGAACAGGTTGCCCAGAGAGGCTGGACTGTCTCTGTCCGTGGAGGTTTTCAAGACTTGACCAGATGAAGCCTTGACCAATAAGCCTGACCTTGCATTTGTACCTACTTTGAGCAGGAGGTCAGATTAGAGATCAACTGAGATCTCTTCTGACATAAACTTTCCTATGATCTTATGATAATGTAGTTAAAATTTATTCATCCAAGCCCTACAAAAAAAGGTGGGAACAGCTGGCAGTAAAATGAGTTTATTGTCAGTGGATTTGTGAACTATCTTATCTGAAAATGAGACTTCATTAACAAAATGTCACTTGCCTTTATTATTTCAAAGGTAACCTTTTGAAAATGAACTGACCATGAAGTAATAGAGTAATTTCATCTGGAATCTGCAGATAATCTGAAATAATAATGCATAAGGGCATGAAATGCTTCTATTAATCTCTGTGGGATGTTAGCAGCAAAGCCCAATGATGGCAATTTGTATATAAGAATTGTTAATAATTTAGTATTACTTAAGGTTCACAAAAGAGAGAATCACATGTATTATTAAAAAAATAATCTATGAATGAGAGTTCTCTACTATAATTAATATAATGCCTTTAACAGGCACTCAGTAATATGTTACACTTAACAATAATGTAGCAATAATATATAAATCTCAAAACTATGAACTACTTTGGCTGAGGGTGTATCACCTTGTTGGTGGATTTATGGTGATTTTAGCCTCTCGCTTCAGGGATTACAAGCCTTGTAAAGACTTGTCCTTTAGGTTTATTCAGTTGTGATAATTATTTGGGAGTTGAAAGGACTCATTAGCAGTCCCTTCTCATCTCTGATGCCGTTCTCTAAATTAGCCACTGGAAATTTCTTTAAGTACCTTTGAATTCTTTCATTATATAGCACAAAAGGTCATTTCACATAAAATCAAGTGCTCTGAGACCTGCTAATGTAAGGACATCCTGAACTCATGAATCTATTAAATCTATTTTCACAATCTGTTTTCACAATTGGATGTTGTTTGTTTTTGAGGGCTATCGGCTGCTCACCAGATGTGCCCTGTTATTATTTATCTAGTGACAGAATTTTTATGGTCCCTTCATAGAGGTCCTCAAAAAGTGAAAAACCATCCTTAAGTAAAAAAATCCCTGATCCTGTTTGTGCTTTGAGCTATTATCACATTTGCAGAGTGATAGCTTTGCAAATCAGCATCTCAGTACTACTTGTACAAATGCAGCACCATCTATTCTCTTGTGATGACTCCGTGTGAAATTAGGATCAGACTGTACTGCAATCATATTTTTCAACAAATATGCAAAGTAAAGAGAAATTCTGTTTACAAGCACCAAATCCCAAGAGAGATAACTAGCATTCCAAAATTTAGTCTGCTGAAGGAAAGCAAGAGCCTTCACAGTCTTCTGTAAAACCCTTTTCTCTACAGGGTTTACAAATGCACCATCACGATCTGTTTGTAGGTACTGTGGAACACAGCCTACAAAGCCAGCCCATGTAAAAACTTGTGCTAGGAACTGTTGTCAAGCTTGAAGTGCCTTGTGCACCCATCATCAAATATATTTAAAAGAAAGAGCCTCTGATGAGAGGAGAGAATACAAACCCTTTTAAAATCCATTCGAACAGAATTTACTTTCCATTTCTTACTGACTTTCTACTTGGTTTGCAATTCATCTCATGGTTCAGCTTTCTGGCTGTTTTTTCTGTTGCATTCCAGGGTTACAGGTGTGTGCCACAGAAAGAGAGCAGCAATCCCTTCTGGAAATGGCTTGGGAATACCATGGAGGAAGCAGGAGCATTGGTGAGATTTTGAAGACGGAAGAGTGAAAGATGAGGTGCTAAATCTGAGGCTGTGGCTGCTAAAATGAGCTGCTGAACATCAGAGAGCAGGAATTACTGCATTTCCTATGAGTGCTGCAAAACCTCTGAGCCTTTTATTTCTAGTAATAGGAAAGAAATCCATGTGTGTCTCAACGTGTGGATGGAATTTTGTTTATTTGGGGAAAAGAAGCGTTAAAATAACAGTTTTTGAAAGCAACAGTTTTTCATAAAGGCAAAAATACATTATATATATATATATAATATGTATCCTATGCCCTGTGTTTATCTGGTTTGCCCATCCCAGATCCCTTGAGTGGATAATGCTGCACTCTCAGGTCCTACACCCTCCACCCTCAGCTCCCACACCTCCATCCTGGCCTCTGTGCTGTACATTATTTCAAAGGAGCACAGTTGGGTGCTGCACTGTCATTTCTCATGCAGCCCAGGTCAGGTCCATTAGTTTATTTGAAGGTTAGGACCAAGACCATGGAAGTGGATGGGGAGCAAATAGACAGACTGGTGTTCCTGCTGTGTTCACGAGGGCTTAAAGCAGGGAAAAATAGGCACATCCATATTATTTTTGCCTTTTGCTTCACGATTTGCAGTAATCTCATTCATAAATGACAAAGAAACAGCTCCCTGCTGTGAGGTCCTCAAACCACAGAGAGCTGTAATGAGTTTGTAACGAGATGGAGAGAAGGAAGATTTTTAGCGATTACGCGTACAAATCTCTGAGATGTGCTGAGTGAAGGGTGTATCTTTCCATCACTCTCCATGGCTTAAACATCTGAGGATACTTAAGGTATTCTCATGGTATTATGTAATGAGAACTCTATAAGACAAAAATGTCCTAAATGCATCTTTATGGATTTTTTCCCCTTCACTGTATGTCAGAAACTTTTGTAATTTGACAGCCACCAGCAGTGATTAATGGCTAGCAATATGGCTAGGGGCAATGTATGTTTCAAAGTCAGTATCAGGAAAGGCTGTGTGATCTGGGAAGTCTTTGGCTGTGGAACTGTCTCCTTGCAAAATCAAAAACAAGTACTTTGCCTGTGTGCTCATTGAAGAACTCCAAACAAATAGCTGGAATATAAATGAAGATGTGAGTGAAAAACAAGAGAATATTTACCTTGGAGTGTGGTGCTAAACTGAGATTTAAGGGTTGTTTCTGTTTCAGTCTTATATGATAGCTACAGCGCATTTTTATTTTTCATAGGTATCCATACATATTTATGGAAGTGTATACATATAAGTGCTCCCAAAAGAAATATTTTATTTTCTTTTTCTTAGAAGCATCAGGTGTTTTCTGTGTTGAATCTTAACATAGATAATATATATCCAGATATTAAAGTAACCATGGCAAAATAAATAAATAAATAAATAAATAAATAAATATTTCCGAAGATGACTCCTGTACCTCATTTACTGCTCTTTTCAAAATGTGTGGTTATGAATAAACCATTTACTTCTACAAGCATATGCTCTGCAGGATTTCAGATACAAAAAAATTAAAAGGTCAGAGAATTACAATAAAGAGGTTTACTGCATCCCTGTATGTCACAAAGCTCATTTCTATTTGCCATGTTTTGTTCTTCTTAATTAAAGCGTCAGACCACATGTACAGTCTGGAGGAGCTCAATTATGAAAGGTTAGATCCATCAGTTTATTCCTGATTGGTTTATTAATTACTGGCATTGACTCTTGATTCCAATCAACACTCCTTCCTCAGGATAAAAGTGCATATTATGTTACAAATAATACACTGTACTTTTAAACAAAAATATATTGGAAACATTTACAAAGAAAGCTTCCATTAGACTTGGCTTTGATGGAATTATGATCTCCTGTGCTGTGGAGTTTGACTTTCACAGGAGACCACTGGTGAGTTTCTGAACAGTGTTGTTACTGAATCCCTTCAATCCATAAATGGAATGAAAAAAATGCTGTGAGCTGAAATTCTGTTTCAGTTTTGTAAGGATGTTTCAAATACATAACTTTCATCTATGGTTTTCAAGATATTTTTAAATGGGACTTTTGATGGTTCCATGGTATTTTCTCATGAAAACTTTTTGCTTGCAAACCTGCTGTATTGTGCCAGCTGATGCGCTCCAAATAAGTGGAAGAACTTTTGATGGTAAATCTAAACCAGACCCGTGGAAATGGCTAAGTTGTGTCTGGAGACACTATGGATGCCGTTAAAGAAAAGGTATGAAGGTATCCATCCATTAAAAGGTATCCATCCATTAAAGATAAGAGAAGGCAGGAGCTTGCTCTTCCTTTGTCATTTTACATATGTACTTCAGCAATTTGGATATTGCATATATCTGAAAGCAAGAGCACTCTCCCCATTGGTGGCAGTTAAGAAAGGCTTTATTTATTTACTCCAACAGTAAATGCCTTTTTCACCTGATGGAAAAGGGCAGACTGATTCTGCTTTGCTGAGCTACTCTGCTTTGGTTCATGAGCTCTTGGGGTGGGTTCCTGTCCCCTCTCCATCAGAGGTCCGCCAACTCTCTCCGATAGTCCACCAACTCAGTTTGGGGCATGTCTCATCCGATTTAACTGACCCCGAGAGGAAAAAACCCCAAAAAACTAAAAAAAACCCCNGAGGGCTCTCCCCGCCATGGCCTTCACCTTCGCCGCCTTCTGCTACATGCTGTCGCTGGTCCTCTGCGCCGCCCTCATCTTCTTCGCCATCTGGCATGTGAGTACCCCGGCCCCTCGGCCCCCGCGTTAGAGGCGGCTCCAGCCCCGGTGTGGAGGGTCGTGCCGTGAGGGAGCGGGGCGGCGGGACGGGCTGAGGCGGGGGCGAGCAGCCGCTCGCCGGGGCAGCCGAGGAGCAGCGTCCCGCGGCGGGGCCGGGGCGGACGGACCTTGCCGTGAGACCTCTGCGTGGGACACGGGGTTTATTGCATTGCTACAAGCGAAAGGAGCGGTGGCCGCGGGTCCGTGGCAGCTCGGTCCCCGCGGGCGGGGAGCGCTCGCAGGCGGAGCGCTGCCCCAGCCCCGCGCTGNCTTCAAGTTTAGGCACATAATTATCTTCTCAAGATTTGGCCTGAACTGATCCCAGCCTACGCTCCTTCCTCTCACGCTGTCGTGACAGGATTTCAGTCAGAAACACGCGGCTCTCTCTGGCTGCAGACGCTCGAGTGGCGGCAGGAGCCCCCCGCCAGCCCCGCACCGCCGAGCCCCGAGCTCACCCAGCCCCCGGCCGGCGGACCCGCCCCCGGTGGCCGCCCACCGCGGCGCCTCGGCGGGGAGGGGAGCGCGGCGGAGGGGCCNCTCTCCAGGTAGCAACATCTGCTGCTCGTGCCTGCGAATAGAGCGCTGCGACGGGGAAACCGCCCCGTATCTGATGGAGCAGATGCGGTGTTTTTCCTTCAGTAATTACTGCATTAATAACTTCTCAAAAAGTCGGGGTTGGATGTGAAACTCTCTCGTCCTTCTGATGCGTGACCCGCATATTATGGTCCACCTTCATTAATTTCACTCCACAGTGTTGGCGCTCGTTTCTTACTGTTCACTGGGTGTCTGTGGTAGGCGTAAGCGTGTAACTTCGAAGATGTGAAATCATTCTAATGCACAACTTGCAATTCTTTTGAACTGTTACATATTTTAGAATTAATCACACTTTATGTGTGCTACACGATAACTCTGTGCCGTAAGCATTCAGGATGGAACAGGGTAAGTTTTAAAATCGAGTGAGTCTCATGGATGCTTCTACAGCTACCTGATGGAGTATGATTACAAGAAAAGCCCTCCTTTGACTAGCAAGTAAGGGAGATGCAGAATTTATTTTTATTGAAATGGAAGTAAAGCTGCTAGCTTAGTTGTATTAGCACCATGAAATAAATCCTTCTGTCCTGAGAATGCTTTGAAATTTAATTATTTTATACTCTTCATGGGGCAGTTACAAGTTTTTTCTTATTAAGGAAACCAGAAAGGTGTGATGGTAATGCCAAGTGCTGTTGTGATGTCAAGTACTGCAAGGCTGGCAAGGATCTCTAGCAGTCAGCTACTGCACTCCTCTGAAAAAGGGAGTAGTAAAATTTAGATTATTACTCATGTTTTCTCTCCTCCTCTTCTGCAAACCTTTAGGTCTCCAAAAGTGAGAATTCCACAGCTTCCTCAAGGGACTTAGAAGTGTGTTCTTCTTTCAATCTCTAGCTACAAATTAAACTGCAGCAATTTTAATGGCTGTTTTATATATATTATGTCTGTCAAGGTGTCTTCTTTTTTGGGGGGGTCTGGAGTTGTTGTCATGTGAATTCATAAAGTATTTGTAGCAAATCTGGCAAATTATTCTCCCATAAATGAGTGTAATTGCTGCAAATCTACTCTTAGTGAAACATTTTTTAACTTTTCAGTCTACAAACTCATGAAGAGCAATGCCTCAGTATGGGAGCTCTGTGAGACAACTAGGAAAGAAAACCTTTTCTCGATACACGTATGTTTATGCTGCATCTGTAAGCGTGTTATGCTTACATCTGTTGAAAAACCGTTGAGGGATTGAAATTGAAAATGGCTGGAAATGCTCTTGTGTTGTAAGAGAGGAAGAATTGGCACTATCTTTTCTAGTAAATAGATAAAAATTCTATTATAATACATGGTTTGTGATGGAAGGTCATAGAATAACAGATTTAACACCCTGCCAAAATAAACTTTTAGGTGTACATGTTATCAACAAACACAGAATGCAAGGATTTTTATTACCATTTCTATAAGAACTGGTACAGTCTGATTTCTCTTGTAAGTTATGTATTGAGTCATAGGAGTTTCTTTTACCTTAAACATCTCAGTTGGGAAATCTTCCCAAGAAACAAAACTCCTACTCCTTCCCTGTGACCTGATTTTTTCCCACTGTAATATACTGGTAAGGGACAGCAAATATATTGTACATAGGTTCTAATAATGGCAGAGGAGTGTTTCAATAATTATATTTTCCTGTTTGTTTATTTTTATAAAGACATTCTGTTGCTACAAATAAGTTGATGAATAATCTAAGTGTCCCATCACTTTGAAAGATTTCTGAGAATGATAATTTATATTTTGTAAATTATTTTAAAGGAAAAGAAAGAACTGTAGCATTTGGACTTGATATTGTTCTAACCTGAAGCTGAATGAGGTTTGGGCGTATATCTGGAATGATTTAACAGCGGATCAAATAAAATTTCATTTTTTTCTTGCTGGCAAGTCAGATGAATTATCATTTTCATTCATATTGATCTAATAGGTTCAATAAAAACTGTACAACCAAAACAAGAGAGTAAGATGAGGATTTTTATTTTTGGACACGGTGCTTTTCTGGGGCCTTTCCTCTAGGAAGTTAAAAGACTGTCTGTACATTCCTGTGCTCCTTACTCTTTGGAAGCAAACAGAATGAAGCTGGTCAAAGCATTTTAAGGGAATTGTAAACAAAATGCACAAAGTCCTCCAGATATCTGAAATATGTTATAATTTTTTTCCTGCCTCTGAGTGATCTTCTTGTATAGGTAGCCAGAGGTGTCTGTCATTAAAAAAAAAACAAAACCAACAAAACCAAATTAGATACTATCAGAAACATTTGTTTAAACTCTGCACAAGAATTATCTTAACGTATTATTGCTGTAATTTCACTCGTATATATTAAATGGAAGAAAAGGACTTGAAAATCTCCATGTACTACATTAAATCAGTATTACACGTACAGGAATTTTTAAAGCATTTAGGTTGTTCAGTGACCACATTACCTCTAGCTGTAATGTCACTGTATTAGAAACACCGTGTAGAAGTGCATGATACAACTAACAGCAGAATTTGGTCTACTAACTACATAATTTGATATCCTCATCTGCTCTTGCTTTAAACTCAAGAACAGAATGCATGTTCTTCCTGCTAACTATCACAGACACTTTGTTTTGCTGTCCTCAGCTCTTGTTCTTCTTTATATGCAGCTTTTTACGAATCAGTTTTATTCCATTCCTAAACGATCTTGAACTAAGATTTAGGTTCCTGTTAATGCTGAACTGAGCTGTGTCAAGTCTGTTTGAACTCCCGACAAGACTTGACACACCACATTCATTTCTAGTGTTAGCTCCACTGCGTTGAGTCTCAAGTGAAGTTAACTGAAGTTGACCAAGCTGCGCCTTATTTGTCCTCAGTTAAAAAGGGATATGCTTGTGTTGAGTCCTGCAGCACTGTATTCTCTTAAAGCATATAGGTTTTGAGGAATCTGAGTCCTTCCCTTTTGGTGATATTTTAGGATGAAAAGACTTGCTTGATTTGTTATTTAAAGGAACGCTTTAAGAAAAGAGCTTTCCCAAGTGGTCCATTTTATAATACCACAGCAAAACAATTCATAAATACCAAGAACCTTACTGTAAAAAGAAAATAATTTCTGTGGTGGGCCATCTCTTTTTTAAGTCGCACAAGCATATCTTTGCATGTGACTGCTTCATAACCTAAGGACTGCCAGAAAGTATTGGGGATATCATGCCAGTGAAAAAATTGGTGAGGTGCCAGCCTGAGAAGTTGTACCACACTGGATGCTTTTTTGGAGTATTTTGATATAGTTGTGAACACAGATGAATCCAGGAACAGCTCTTTGGCACAACAAGAGCTGTGTGTGCTGACAGTGATGGCAGCTACTTGAGCCAAGCATAAGGAGAATAAAGCAGCAGAACATGAAGCTTTTTTGGTTTATGCCCCCCACACCACCTTATTTTTCTTTTGAAGTGTGAGGATAGTATTAATCTTGATAAACTACCTTAGTATAACTTTGGCTTCACTTAACAGTTTCAAGTTCACGGGTATAATTAAAAACAGTGGTAGGCAGTGACTGAACAGAGTAATACAGGCTAAGATTGACTTGTAATTTTAAATCAAAGCATCTTTTTTTTGCAAACACCAGGGAAAGAAGCCCTTGGAATCTGTATACAGTGTTGTTTCTGCTAATGGCTTTGTGTGTTACGTTTATCAGACAGCCTGAGTTATCTATGCCTTGTTTTCTCATTTGCTAAGTGGGAGTACTGGAGCTACACTGCAAGTACTGCCTGTCACTTTATTTAAGAACTATTCCTAAGGTGCCTTTGCTTTCTGATGGAAGGTGCTATATACATATAAGATGTTGCCACTTCTGTTATTTGTCACTGTGCTGTCCTGGTGATGTGGACTGTATTTTATTAGCACTCAAGTTTCAATAGCTCATGTAAAAAATTTAAAAGCTCTCAAAAAGTTAGGCATGTGGAATTTGGTGAGTATTTGGTTTCTGACTTACTTAAGCGTCCTCATAAAATTCCTAGCCTAATTTTTGATAAATTGTACAATCTTAATTTTGAAGATACATAAGAAGCACACAAGCTTGGGTTGCTAGAAAACTCGTTGAACAAAACACTTTGGTCACAAACTATGTGCTGATCTATCAATGTTCTCTATGTATCTGTATCTTACTGTTCCTGTAACTTTGGTTTAGAGGGTAGCTCTGCCTTACCTGAAACCTGTAAAGACATCCATGATCTAACTTGAACCTGTGCCTCTCTCTAGTGAAGGCTGCCAGTCATCTCAATTTAACCTCTTTGCAATGCTTTAGAACTTGTCTTGAAAAGAAATTAATTTCCTTACGGACTTGTGGTCAAGCCTGAATTTCTTTCAGATACTGAAGTTCCGTACTGTTCTGTAATGAGTCATTAATGCATTTCTCTGAGAGTGCTGGATAATCATGTGCTTAAAAATAAAATCAGATTAAGGCTTGATGAAGGGGAGCGCAAATGCTGTTGCTGTATGTAATACATATTTCTTGAAGATGTCTTTTCTTCCGTAAGCAGCTAAGCACATTGTCCCTGAAGGTTTTTTAGTCAGGACAGTTTAAGGAATGAGTCTGATATTTCCACTCTTTTTAAAGACAGAGCACAGCCAGATTGCCCTGGCTATAACATAACTTGACAGTTCCCTTACAACTTTTCTGTCAGAAGTTTGTCACATTAATGCTGACAGACAGATATTAGGCCAGGCAGCACAGGCTGTGGAGAAAACTGTATCTTATATATTGGGAAAGAGGTCTGTCTCAGTTTAGTAACCTTGCCATGCTTAAATAATAATTAAAAAGATCATAGAAGTCTATGGGCTCCAACACAGACTTAAATACTGTGGAAAGATTAAGCAGGATCTCTGTGTATGCGTGAACTGTCATGATGAGATTTATTTGGAGAAAGATTTTAAACTGTGTGTGTTTGCCACTGGCTGTAATTCCAGATGCCTCACAAGTCACAGTGACTCCATTATCTGTGTAAAATAAATTATTCTGTGGAGTCTCGTGCCTCCCACAATATGTGCAGAGAGCTATTTAAATGTTATTTGGTTGTCACATATCCGAGGGGTTTTTGGTCTTAGGATTAGTTGTAAAATCTACTTACTAAAGGGATTTATATCCAAATTGGTAAATAATGTATTTCTAGTGCTTTTAAATAACTGCTATGCTTGTTAATAAGCAAGGCAATATAGCTGTCATATTTTATTAGACCGTGAGTAAAACTCTTAGATTGAGTCGGAGGCATGAGTTTATAGCTCATTACGTGTATTTGTTTACTCAGCCACCACATACTACATTCAATCACATTTAAAATATTGAATTCAGCCCTCAGACCTCTGGCTTAGTGGATTACCCTCACCCCAACGTAAACATCCTTTTAGCAGAGTATTTTTCAGGAGGAAGAAGCTCAGCAGAGAATGTTTTCCTTACAGATAGCAGACTTCTCTTTGACCCATTCCTCTTCGTCAGTGCCTGTGACATGCCCCTCGTTTATAACCAGTGTGGCTGCTGACAGCTGGAGGTGACTCTGCTGGGCAGTGGAACTAGGTCTCGTTTAAGTTGTGAACGGGGGATGCTGGGAGGCTTGCTCTTCTGGTGATGGTAGTTTGGAAAACACTTCCAGTTTCTGTAGAAATGAAGTATCTCTCCCACATGAAACAGGTAAGGATTATTCTTTCCACTCTGAACAGAGTCACTTAAAGTCACAGGGCAGAGTCAGCTGATGGGGTAAAGGCAGAAGAATGTCAAATACTGTTTGATTTACTAGGTCACCCTCCAGTGTTTCACAGTTGGAAGTTCCCAGTTAAAAATTCAATTTGTGACTGTGATGGTGTGCAGAGAGCAAGAAACAATTTTACTAACAGAACAGTTCCTGTGTTCCTTGATAGTAATTACAACTTCAGAAATGTCCTGTTCCCATTCAAAGAAATAATAAAAGGTTCATAGAATAATTTTGGTTGGAAGGAGTCTAGGAAATCATCTAGTCAAATCTCTTCTTCAAGGCAGGCCTAATTTCAAAGTTAGGCCAGGCTGCTTAAGGTCCTGTCCAGATCACTTATGAACTCTCCATGGGTGGAGAAATGAAACACTGCCTGGTTGGATGAGGGGAGAGCCATGGATATTGTCTACCTCGACTTCAGTGAGGCTTTCCATGCTGTCTCACACAACATCCTCGTAGGCAAACTCAGGAAGTGTGGACTGGATGAGTGGACAGTGAGGTGGATTTGGAGCTGGCTGAATGGCAGATCTCAGAGGGTTGTAATCCATGGCACAGGGGAGGCCTGTCACTAGTGGTGTCCCCCAAGGGTTGATACTGGGCCCAGTGTTGCTTAACTTACCCATCCATGGTTTGGATGAAGGGGCAGAGGCATCCTCAGCAAGGTCACTGATGCCACCAAGCTGGGAGGAGTGGCTGTGCAGCCCTGCAGCAGGACCTCGACAGGTTGGAGATATGGGCAGAGAAGATCTGCCTGACGTTCAGCAAGGGAAAATGCAGGGTCCTGCACCTGGGGAGGAACAACCCCAGACACCAGCGCAGGCTGGGTGCCAGCCTGCTGGAAAGCAGCTCTGTGGAGAAGGACCTGGGGGTCCTGGTGGACGACAAGCTGGCCCTGAGCCAGCAGTGTGACCTTGTGGCCAAGAAGGCCAATGGTGTCCAGGGTGCGTTAGGAAAACTGTTGCCAGCAGGTTAAGGTGTGTGATCCTGCCCCTCTACCCAGCCCTGGTGAGGCACATCTGGAGTGCTGTGTACAGTTCTGGGCTCCTCAATACAAGAGAGACATGGAGCTGCTGCAGCAGGTACAGCAGAGGGCTGTGAAGATGATGAAGGGACTGGAGCAACTCTCTGATGAGGAAAGGCTGAGGGAGCTGGGCCTGTTCAGCCCTGAAGAGACAGTGGGATGGGAACCTCATCAATGTCACTGTCTGAAGGGTGGGTGTGAAGAGGGTGGACCAGGCTCTTCTGGAGTGGCGCCAAGCAACAGGACAAGAGGGAATGGGCAGAAGCTGATGCACAGGAAGTTCCACCTGAAGATGAAGGAGAACTTCTTTACTTGTGGGTAACTGAACACTGGAACATGTTGCCCGGAGAGGTTGTGGATTGTCCCTCACTGGGGACATTCCAGAACCATGGGGACACAGTCCTGGGCCATGTGTGCTCTGGGATGATCCTGCTTGAGCAGAAGGTTGGACCAGACAACCCTCTGTGGTCCCTTGAAAACCTGACCCACTCTATGATTCTGCAAATCTGAGAACTTGTTCCAGTACTTAACTCATTTCACTGTGAAAATTTTCTTACACATGGCTGGAATTTCTGTGGTGCAGCTTCTGACTTTTACGTTGTCTTCATGGTGCATTCCTCTGAGAAAAGCTTTATGCTGGCTTCTCTGGAACCCACCCCAGGAAACTGAATGCAAGATCATGGAACAAATCTGCCTAGACAGCACGCCAAGGCACATGGAAAAGGAAGAAGTGATTGGTGACAGCAAACATGGCCTCACTAAGGCCAAATCATGCCTGAGAAATTTGGTGGCCTTCTACAACAGAGTAACAGTGTTGGTGGATGAAAGAAGAGCAGCAGGTGTCATCTACCTGGAATTGTGCAAAGCACTGGACACTGTCCTGAATGACATCCTTGCTTCTAAACCTGAGAGACATGGATTAGACAGATGGATAACTCAGTGAATATGGAGTTGGCTGAATGCTTGCGCTCTCAGAGTTGTGGTCAACAGCTCAGTTGTTGAGACCAGTGGCAAGTGGTGTTCCTTGGGGGTCAGAATTGGAACTGGTGCTGTTTAACCTCTCTGGTGATGTGGAGAGCAGGATTGAGGGCACCCTCAGCGGGTTTAATGGCACCAGGCTGTGGGGTGTGGTCAAACCGCGAGAAGGAATGGATGCCATCCAGAGGGACCTTGACAGCTGCAGAGGTGGGCCTGTGCAAACCCCATAGCATTCAACAAGGCCAAGGACCAGACCCTGCACCTGGGTCGGGGTAATCCCAAGCACAAATACCGGCAGGGTGGAGAATGGATGGAGGGCAGCCCAGAGGAGAAGGGCTCAGGGATGCTGGCTGGTTGGTGAGAAGCTCAGCATGACCTGGCAACGTGAGCCTGCAGCCCAGAAAGCCAAATGTATCCTGGGCTGCATCAAAGGAGGTGTGACCAGCAGGTCAAGGGAGGGGATTCTCCCCCTCTCCTCTGCTCTCATGAGACCTCACCTGAAGTTCTGTGTCCAGCTCTGGAATCCATAACGTAAGAAGAGCGTGGCTGTTGGAGTGGATCCAGGGGAGTTCCACAAAGATGTTCAACAGGTTGGAGTACCCTGAGAAGGCTGAAAGAATCGGAATTGTTCAGCCTGGAGAAGAGAAAGCTCCAGGGGGACCTTATAGCACCTTCCAGTACCAGAATGGGGCCTATAAGAGAGTTAGAGAGGGACTTTTTACAAGGACATGTAGTGAAAGAACAAGAGGGAATTGCTTTAAACAGAGGGTAGGTTTAAATTCAGAGAGACATCAGTGCACCTTGTGAAGGCAGGACAAAAGTCTTGACGTTTTTCTCCACTTTCCATTGAAAAGGTATTGCTATAAAGCAAGGATTTATTTTAGGAATGTCATTGTGAAAAGTTACATTAAAATCACAAAACATTTACAATGGAACTAGGTTTTCTCAGCAAGATACTGCAGGAGTGCTGAACTTGTGGCTCCAGTTTTGATCACGTGAACACATGAAGCAGAACACAAGGGAGATGAAGAAGCAGTGCCATCACTGAGTTCTCCCATTGCACACTGCTTGCAACTCCCTCCCCAGTGTAACAGGTCATGAGAAATCTGAGTTGGTTTTGGCTCCTTTTGTATTTCTATGCTTTTGCAGGTCATGTCCTATTCCAGCTGTCAAGGATAGGTTGGGGTTTTTTTAATACATCTGGAAGTCTAAGCACATTGCTTTGGAGGAACCAAAGCTTAAAGAACTAAGGGGACCTACAGTAAAATGGTGATAATTAGTAGCTTATAGCCTTTGCAATTATCTCATAACAGATAGTGTGCAAGTGCCAGGCATTGTTGATACAAGCACCATTTTTTTAATAGAATGACATTTGATTTTTTTTAATGCCTTTAAATGCCAACCATCTTCATGCTGTGTGTGAGTCATGGTTTCAAGTGTGTAATTGTTTAGTCAATCTTCTGTTGCATTATTATTTTATCATGCTATGAGTTTGGGCTAAATAGTTCACATTGTATCACCATCTAACTAGAAACTTCTTTATACATTCACAGAATGGGCATTTATAAGCAAACATAATGAAGGCTCCACTGAAATCAGTTTGATTGCATGTGCTTCAGAGTTGTTCTTTCCTCACTATTATATAAACACTATTAGCAGATCCTTTAGAAAATTGATTTGCTGATCATTCAAGTGACAGGCCTGTTTGGAGCTATGCTGAAATGTATCCTTATCCTTAATCATGCTCCTGTAATTAAACTGAGGAGTTTCATAAGAACATGACTGAGTAGATGAGGATGCTTTTTGAGTTGCTATTCTTTTAATCTCAGTTTTTGGTCACTTTTACATGCTGCTGTGTCCCTTCCCCTTGCCTTTTTTCTGCAACCACAGCTGCAGTGCTGCTGTACTGCTTCCCCTTGCCTTAGCCCTGCAAACACAGCCATGTGGCTGAAGACCATTTCACATACGTGTGTGTGTGTGTGTGTGTCTTGGCCTTGCAGTTATTTCCTCCAAGTCCTGCCTGGCCTCTTTTTGGGAAGGAAAGGAAACATGGGAAGATCTTTAATCTGGTCATCCCTGCCTCATGCTGCCTGAATTAGAAGAGCCCCTGTTCGATTGTCCTGCCTCTTGCTGGTCCAGCTGGGCTCCTACTGTGCCACTGAGAGGCAGGAAGCACAGATCCAGCAGAACTTATGCCTGCCACAGGCTTCTTTCTGAGACAGCATTAGTAGAACCCCACTGCTGAGTGGGTAATGGGGAATAAAAATGATGTGGGAAGGAGGAAAATGGGACTGTGGGAGGGAGGACTTCAGGGAGAAAGATATGAAGGAAAGAGGAAATGAGAGGAAGAAAATCCGTGTATGACCAAGGGACTAACAAAAAGGAAAGATTGCTGTGTTCTCATTCTCATTTGGGAGGCAATTATTTGAGCAGAAGAGGCTGCCTGAATCCAGAAGGTGTGGTTAATTCAGGTGGTGGATGTTTTTGGACAGCCTGTGTAATGAGTCTTCTGTGTGGGTATGGTGTAATGTTGTGACATGCTTGAACAGATTTTTTAGTGACAGAACCCAGATTCCCTTATATATCTCCTGGATTTTGGTGAATGTGTATAAATTGCTGCTGGTAGGAATGAAGAACACTGGAGAGGGGAGAAAAAGTAGCAGCAGCAATGAGAAACCTGGGAGGAAAACCAAGGAGTGTGTGGTAGAAAGAAAGATAATGCTTCTCCCAAGCATGTATCAGCATAACAGAAATTTAAAATACCAAAATAATAACTTGTAGCAATTTGTAGGAGTCTTTGAAAGCTCAAGAAAAGAACAAATTGTGTTGTGGTGATAAGATTGGATACTTGCTTAGAGACAGCACCAGCCAGCTGTCCAGTCTCTCACCCATGACTTTTATCTACTGATACTGAAAAAAATCTTCTCTTTTGATCTCATTCTCTTGCCATCTTCTATGGGGCAAATATTTTTTTCCAGGTGTACCTATTTTGGTACATTTTCCCATCTGTTTACTACCCTTTCCCTGAATTTATTCTGCAGAAACAGCCTGTTCATTCTTAGCTTTGGATTACCAGCTTTGTGCTGTTAGGTAATAGAAAAAGTCCTTCATTTTGAGAATAATTTATGAAGATAGAGCTTTGTGGCTGTAATGTGTCTGTGTGTTTCTCCTTGCATATCCCCATACCATAATTCTGATCAGAGTAAAAAGACAAGTAGAAACATTGCATGGGAGCACACTGGATTTAAGGTGAGATAAATAAGAAATCACTAGTAATTTTGAGGAAAAACAAGGGCAGAAGGGTAAACCATCCCACATCTATAGGTAGGCAGTTATACTGCTTCCAGACACAATAAACCAGCTACTGGTCCACTGTAACCAGACCACCACCTTTCCTCCTGCCTTCTGCACCTGGCCAGCCTCTGGTACCAGTCTTTCACCAGATCATGTCTAGCCTGTTCCCACTTTGGTGTGGAAAAAGCTGAATAGTGAAAAATTTGGCCTATGCAAGTAGCAGATGTACAAATCTGTAGTGATGCGTCTGTGATACAGAGGCAGTGAGAAAGATGTTGGAGTTGTTTAGCTTTTTACTGTATTTTCTTTGTTGATATGAAATTTAGAATAAAGAGAAGCAAGGGCAAAGCAGTGCTATCTCTTGTGCTGAAAACAGAGTTCCCCAGCCTCTCCTGGGCATGGATAGAAAATAATACTGCTTTCATCTCCCCTTGCTTGTGGAGAGATCTGCAAACCAGTCCACCTGCACTAGATATTCCCTGAATCAGAGCCACAGATCTGAGTTTGACACCTCAGCTGCAAAGCGTAGATCCAAACTCCCGTCATTTCCTCTTGGCCCATTGAAGAGATCAAGACTAGGGTGAAGTCTTGGGCTAACTTTATACATATCGCTTGTTCAATTTATCTGCAGATGTGGTTTTTGATTGCATCCTTCCCAGGACAGCAGAAAAAGCTGGTGCAAGAATCTGTATGACCTTTGTCAAGATGACCTTTGCTTTGATCAAGGGACTGGAGCATCTCTCTTATGAGGAAAGGCTGAGGGGGCTGGGCCTGTTCAGCCTCAAGAAGAGATGACTGAGAGAGGACCTCATCAATGTCTATCAGTATCCAAAGGGAGGGTGTCAAGGTGAAAGATCCGAGCTCTTCTCAGTGGTGCCAAGCAACAGGACAAGAGGCAATGGGCAGAAGCTGAGGCACAGGAAGTTCCACCTGAAGATGAGGAAGAATTTCCTCACTGTGCAGTGACCGAGTACTGGAGCACGTTACCCAGAGAGGTTTTGGAGTGTCCCTCACTGGGGACATTCCAGAACCATGGGGACACAATCCTGGGCCATGTGTGCTCTGGGATGCCCCTGCTTGAGCAGGGAGGTTGGACCAGACAACCCACTGTGGTCCCTTGAAAACCTGGCCCACTCTGTGATTCTGTGATGCTCGTTCTTAGTTTGCTGAATGTGTGGCTGTGACTGGGAATCCTTGTAGCAGATTGATTTGCTTTTCAAGTCCTGACCATCAAATCAAGTTACTACCTACCTAACAAGTGACAGCATTCCCAGTAATGACATGTCAATTTGATGTCACTGGTGCTCTGTGAATAACTGATCTTGGGGTTTTTGATGCTGAGCTGAAGAGACCAGAAGCAGTTAGATACTGAAATGTTTAAAAAGTTTTGATCCTGTTATCTAAATTGAAAAACCTGTTTGTTTTATAAAGGATTCACATTAAATATCCCATTGCATGTAGGAGGAGGAGACCATATGCAGGAAGAGAATATTGGCGGCGTGCTTGTGTCAAAAGTACAAGGAGTGTGGGAGATTTATATTCTGTTCTCTGTTGCTGCAGAGATTCCACCTGTATGTCCCCCAGCCTACAATGATGCATAGATTTTGTTCCTTTGGGGCTGGTGGGAAATGCTGTCAAATCCTCTGTAAGATTTTATTGGAAAAAAGAGAAGAACACACACACAAGTGCTCGGGAATGCCAGCCATACCTACTGCCTTTGGTTCAGACCCTGACATTAACTTCACCACTGACCCATGGAGTCTTCAGTCAGCTGAGGTAGAAGAATTGTTTCTACCACACTGAATGTAATTAAACTGAAGTATTGCATCTCTATGTACAAAAAAGCTTTCATTCTGTTCAGAATAATGTGGTGTATTCACCACTTAAGGTGTTAATTGCAAATGTGGGGGTTTTTTTCTTCGTATTGGTAGCAAGTGTTTGTGTCCCACTGAGGGGTGAGTTGTGGGGCGTGTTTGATTCACAGAACACTGCTGGTTTCTGAACTGTTTCCCTGTACTGAATGCAGTAAAGTAAGGTTTAAAAAAAAAAGAAGAATCGTGACAACAAAATGATTAAATCCTTTGGGGTGGGAAAGAAGGATGGCAGTCTGGACTTACCTTAAAAATTCCTCCTCTGCTTGCGGTCTGTTTGGAAATGTGTTCTAGCTGCAGGGAGCAAAACTATTAACCTATTTAGAAACAGGCTCTGTACAGCTGTATTAGCATCATCCCTCCTGCACAGCTTGCTGCTTGTCTTCCTTCTCTTAACAAAATGCATTTTATATGTGCACAGCTGATTTTTGTCTGGCTGGATTTCAGCTGGTGTAGACTGGAAGACAGTGAGTGGGTATAAAGTTGTGATAAAAGCACAGGTCATCTCTGTCTGTGGTGAATCAGTGGGACATTTGTCTCTGCTGCAGGAGGGGGTTGACATCTCAGTTTCAGGATGACTGGGGAAGATATTTCAGTATCTGTGGTGAGCAACTGAAATCTGTGACCAGGATCCTGTTGTTAGCCAGTAAAACCTGTTTCACCTTGCGGTTGGATGAAATTATTTTTAAAAGCCCATTTCATAGCAGTTGCAGAAATTTGTCAATAGATGCTTGTCAAATCATTCTTCTGGAAACATTGTGTGCACAACAGAATCTTGCAGCTGCTGAGGGCTTTTTAGTGGTTTTGTCAAAATTAATAACTTGAATTCTTTACATTCAGAAATCAGGTTGCTTTTCCAAATTGTGGTCTGCAGTATTGCAATAATAACTAGTACCGTGCACACAGTAACTTTCCAATCAAAGCACTCAAAACTCTGTACAGTGTGGTTGTATTCTTGAAGATAAATTTCTGTATTTTTCACAATGTGGATGATTTTCATGCTTGTACTGATAGGTGTGGACTGTTTCAGGTGACTGCCAAATAGTTATTCTTAGTTCTTAGTGGTTTCTTCTGCAGCTCTTGCAAGCTTGGAAATCTAATTTCGTGTAGCTGATGCAGTAAATACTGCTTTCTATAGGGTTGGGGGCTTTGTTTGGGGTTTTTCGGGTGTTTTTTTTGGGGGGGGGAAGTAGGGGTGTTTTGTTTGTTTTTGGTTTTGTTGTTTGGTTTTGTTTGGGTTTTTGGTTGGTTTTTTTCATTTGTTTGTTTTGTTTAATTTTCACTTGTATAGTTTTAATCTATGCAGGGGAATACAGTGGTGTAAATATAGCAGTGCAGGCTGGCATGTTTGTGCACACATGCTCTCAGCAAAAGAGCCTTCCTCTATGGATTTTCATCAGTATTTAATTAGAGTAGTACAATTATGCCTCCATACTTCCATAGGTAGGTAGGAAATCCTTTTGAGTAATGTTTACAGAATGGAGATTATGTATTTGTAAATTTGCCTAGTGGAATTTCTATTGGAAAAGTCTTAGGATCTGGCTTAAATACTTGAGAAATTACAGTAAGATTTCATGACTTAAGTTAGCTTAAGCTTCCAGTTAGAGCCTAAAAGGTTTAAATCGTGTTGTCCTAAATGTAACATCCTTTTACAGACAAAAGAGCTCCAGTAAAGAGATGTTGACTGGGTGCTCAGGTGTATGCTTGTGCAGCCCTGGATGGAGCCACATTCTGGATTTCTGTGTGGAGGGTTGTTTGATGGTGGCAGCATGTGAAATTCAAGTTAAGTAGAGCAAGGAAATGCCATACAATTGTTAGTGTGAAATCTGACAAATAGAACAATTTTCTACCCTTGAGTGACTTAAAACCATTTGCAACCTTAATCCAAAGCAGCTCTGCTTAAAGCAGTGTTCTGCTCTAGAGATGAACAACAGCACAATAATCAGACAGAAGTGCATGGTTTCACTTCTCATGTTATTAGTGTACTGACAGTATTCTTTGTTTCCCCTAAATTTTATATAGTGCAACAATCCAGAGCCTTTGGTTCTTCTGCCACTGAATCTGTAAATAATTTAATTTCTTTGAGCTTCATTTTTCCCTTGTATAAAAAATGGAAATTATCTTTTCCTTGTTAAAACTTTCATTGCCTTGAAGGCAGATTTATAACTGCAAAGCATTGTTAGTTATTATTGTTTACTTTTTTTAATACGTGATGAGCTAATAAATGTAATACTCAGAAAGTTAAATACTTTGGGGAGAGAAAAGAGAAGAAAGGAATATTTTCATCTCACTTTCTTCTCTGCCCTTTACTTGGCTCCATTGTTAAGGTTCTCATCAATGCCAGCATTTCAGATCCACTGGTCTGGATGCTACTGTGTTATGTGCAGAGGTATGATGAAAACCAAGACTTGAGACTTTTTTCCTTTTTTAATAGGCAATGCTTAACAAATGGATATAGGCAGGAAATACAACATGACAAAAAGAATGAAATTCACTGGAATTTGAGGCAGGTTGCCCCTCTGTTCATACAATCTTGAATTGTCTTTCGTGCTTGGTAGCATTGACCAGATCAATTCAACCAGAAAACAAAGAGGGAAGAAACCGAATTTCTTCTTCAGGTTCATTTCATATCATGGTAAGAGTTGGGTAGCAAAAAAACCCCATTCTCTCCATCTGTCACTTTGTTGATGTCCCTGTTCTCTGTAGCTCTTTATGGGCTCCCTCACTCCGTCATGTCAAGGCAATAACTTATCTTCCTTTCCAGGCCCTTTTTCATTCTTACCTCACTGACTCTCTCACATTTTTTCAGTTGCTGCTTCTGCCCAACGAAATCCAGCAAAGTACCTTGGCCAAACACAATTTCCCAACACAGTTAATATATCTGTGCATCAGTTGCTGGGCAGACATGAAGTTCAGGAGCACAGCCTGCTCCTGATCCTGCCCACCTTCTGTCCATGTGCTGACTTGCAGTCAGCCTGTGAACTGCGGGTCTGAGCACTGTGAAAGCTGCCTGTGAGAGTGGAGAGGGAGACAAATTGTCTAAATGAACCATTAAAGACAGTTCCTTCGGTATGGGATGGCAGTGCATTGACAGGGTGGTGGCAAGGAAGCATATGCTAGGTGTTACTGTTCTGTTCTGTGGTTAGTGTGGTTGTCATCGAGTTCTGTTTTATCTTAACTTTCCTGAGATGCCAGTAAGCAATAATATCCAACTTCTTTGCTGTCACTGGATTCACACCCACACCGACTTCACTGCCACCCTAAACCACCACATTCTCAATTAAAATATGTTTCTGTAAGAGCTCAGGGATTAAAAAAAAAAAAGTATCTTCCCTAAAAATGAGATATCATAGCTAATTTCTAACATCAAGTGAAATTTTCATTTTGGTGGGTACAAAAGCACAGAAAGAAAGCAAAATTCATGCTCAGTCTTATGTGAATACTTCATTATTCAAAGCTGTTATGGTCTCTCTGATAAAGACAGAGAATGCAGGTAATGAAAACAAATTTTATAAATATAATTGCAATTTAAATATGTATTGTCATCACGATCTCATTGATGCATTATGTGTATAAATTGGGGCAAACCCCTTGCTGACTTATACTGGGAGTTTTGAGATTTGCAGATGGTGTGAATCACCAGGGACTGCAAGCAGTATTTTTATAGAACTTTAGTTTTATTAGGTGGAAAATACACACAAGTACACTTCTCTCACCAGGAAAAAGCGTGGCTAGGGCAGTGGCAGGACAAACTTCCTGCAATGATTTGCAATGTGGATTCACAGGGAAAATCCCTCCAGACAGAAGGTAGTGCTCTATCCATTGTCCAGTCAATCCCTGGCCTGTTTCTGCAGTAACTATAAAAATTATTGCTAAACATGATGCCCTTTTTCTTTGCCTCATAAGGCTTTGCAACTCAACAGATAACTTGATGTTTTGGGTTTTTTTTTCTTCAAGTTCCTAAATAAATATCAGATGGTCCTTATTCTCTCCCTATGAAGCTGTGTACAACATTAACATTTACAAATAGAAATAAACTTCTCCTTTGTGTAAGACCAGTCCCTGGCACATGTTTCCAAATTCAGTTCAGCTTTGTGACTAGGGGCTGGTCATTTTTCTTTGGAATGATCTGTTTACTGTGAGGCCTTGGAATAGAATGGGGTTGCTGATGCCCATGTGTGTGCATGATTTGTAGTCTTGATTGCCACTGTCGATCAAATTAAATTGGATAACTAAAAGATAATGAATGCTTTATAAAATACATTCATTTACAAAGGTGAAACAATGTCATTTCTTTGAAGTGCCCTGACTGGGATCTATTACATTGTTTGTCTCAAGATGAGATAAATGAACCTGCTCTGCTCAAGATGCTGGTGAGTGTGGCAGTTTCTGAGGTGAAACAGACCTTGAGCCTGTCCAGATGCTGTCCCAGAGCACTCAGCAGCTCTGCTCGGTGGGTGTGTGGGAATCAGGCAGCTGAACTGCATCCCGCTGAAATGGGAACAGGCAGGAGGTTGTTCCTCTGGCTATGGTCAGAGCACTGCAGCTCCCACGAAAGCATTGTGAAATACTTAATGGAGACAAGGACTTGGTTATTTGGGGTTTGGATGGAAAAATGGCAACCCCAGCCACTCAACACCTCAGGGCATTAAACTGCTACAGAAGGCGAATTATAATTGGAGGAAGATGTTTCCTAATTAATTATGTAAACCTTGCTGCAGCACAGCCCAGCTGCATTTTCAGTAATATAATAAAATTTGTTGCACAGTTACTCACTGTGTTGTGAGCAACTGCTAAGGTTAAGAAGCTACTGTTTTACTCAGTTGTGGCTTTAGATTTAGGACAAACAACACTGTAAGATTTAAAAACAACAAAAAACCCCCCAACCCACCCCACTTCCAACAACAAAACAGAAAAAAATCCCACACCCCAAAATTCTTTGGGAGTTTCTTTATATTCCTCTAATTCTGAGCCTGTCTAATGTTACGCTTTAAATTTTTTCACTGCAACCGAGAAATAGGAAATAGGAATGTGCTTTTTTATAAATTAAAATAGGTATTTTCATGTCATCACTGGACTTCTATTTCTGGAGATTTAACAAAATATAAACTGTTATGGAACTTTTTTTGAAATAAAATGATTAGAATTGAGGAAGGTTTAGTTTTATCAGCCTCCTTCCAGAGAGACGCTGAAACTTTTGTTGAAGAAACTTTCCTCCAGTCGTGTGTGCTTGATACCAGGCCTCAATCTCTTTCAGGTGTAGCAGAAATGTCTCTTAACATTGTCATAACTTGCAGGCATCTCAGAAGGTTTGTCTGTGAGACTGTTGCATTTACACTTACTGGTTCTGTGAAAACCATGTGCTTAATACCTGTCTGATGTGTTTCAATGCACTTATATATAATGCAAGCATAACATAAATTACATCCCAGCAAATAGAGTAGGGTTTTGGCTACAGAGCTGGGAATGTTGGTGAAATTTAAAAAAAAAAAAAAAAAAGGGGGGGAAAAAAAGAAAAATAAAAGTAAATAAAGATGTGCAGTCTATTTGAGTCTAACCTCTTTTCCATCCTTCCCCCTTTGTGTCAGTGCTGATGCTGACATCCAGCTGCAAAGAGATACCCAGTTACACGTGTCTGACTTGTGGGGTTGTAACTCCCTTAGCAGTTGGTCCAGCTGGAGAATATGAAGACCTGTCCAAGAAACATTAAATACAGAGGTGTTGTGAGCCTTATTCTTCACAAATGTGCTGCAAACCCCTCATGGGTTCTGTTGGTTGCTCTTTTACCACTGCAGATCTAATTCCTAACTGGAAGAGATACCGCATCCATAGGGAGAAATACTTCACTTGTAATCACATTTTATAGTTCCCTTTGTGGTTTATTCTGCCACTTTGACTAGTCATAGTTGAATAAATTGAATTCTGTGGAGTGCTCTTGTAAAATGCCACACTTTTGATTTTTAAATGTGCTTCGGTGTGCTGAATGCAGCATTAGAGTGGGATGTGGAGCGGTGCTGAAATGTGTGGATTGTTGCTCTGGGTTTTATTCTCAAGCCTGTCACCAGATTATTATGATTCAAGAACAGGCCATTTTCAGGTTTTCTGGTCCTGCCTTCCATCTCTGTTAGATGAATGTGTTTTGGCTATGCAGCAGGTCTGTGCTGACACCCAGTTGGTTCTTTTTTGAACAGCCAGGCAAGCAGGCACATTCTAACACATCATGGAAAGGCTGTTGCACTCTGCTAGTTACCAGATTGATGCCTTGTACTTCCATCATCTTTTATTAGAAGAGCAGAGACTTTGGGTTGTAAAGTCTCCAAACTATTAATGTGGTGCCTTTCAGTGAGCTTTCCTTCCCTGGGAGAAGCAAGACAGAAGCAGAAAAAAAGGTAGTACTAGAATGCAAACATAAAGTTAAGAATGTGCTTTGAGATCTTTGAATGAAGTATGCTGAGGATCAGTACAGCTGTTTTCTTTCCAAGAAAACACTAGCTCTTCACCAGAGCTAACACAAGATCTTCCCAGCCTTCCAAGAAAATGCTATCAAACAGTATTACTTTTACAGACAATTTATCTGCTGTACTTTAAAAGCACCAGTAATTACCAGGTCTCAATCCATCCGTGAATGGAGGAAACCAAAGGACCTGAGCAAAAGATATCTCTCCATTAGTGAGGTCTGAAGTAAAGTCCTAAAACCTGCCAGAATTTAAGAAGGGCATGTTTGTTCCAGAGTGCTTTACCCTTTGAGGAGTGTGCTTGTTAATGAATAGCAGCTTAATGGTGTAGCTGATACTAATTCAGAATTAATAACTGAGGTATGTTTAACAACTAATAAAAATGGACTGTTTATGTACTAAACCTGGAACATCATAGCAGATCCATCTCTGTGTTTTAGGCAGCTAATGACTTTTTCCATCAAATTTGGAGATGTATCCGTTTGTGAAGTAGTTTGTCATGTGGAAATTTGAGAAAAGAATTCTTGCTGATGTGAGGGAAGAAATATGCAAAGTAGCAACACTGAAAAGGCTATAGATACGATTTTGCAGAGTGAGAGATTAATGAGTTCTAGGTGTCATACGTAGGAGTAACCCAGGTTTTGTTTTAACTACTTAGTTCTAAAGGGAGTGTGTTGGGGAAGCTATTTTTCCATGTTTTCCCTGGAGAGAGAGGAAGGCAGCCAATGCATGTAATTAGTCCCTTAAGGAAAATAAGTGTTTGAATGACCATTCATTACAGGACTTGAAAAAACTGTTTTTCAGATAATTGCCTTCGATGAACTTCGGACAGACTTCAAGAGCCCGATCGACCAATGCAACCCGGCCCACGCAGTGAGTACAGCCAGGGCCTCTGGAGGGGGGGCTGCTCCAGAAACGGGGAGCACTGAGCTGTCAGTGAAGGATGAGTGTGGAAATTATAGGGAGTCTCTTGTGAAGTCAGCTGTGGTTTGGAAAATTGATTTATTGGGGCAGTCTTAAGAAGCCAGATGGCGATGTTTATGTTAATGGCTTTCCTCTTTGCTGAAGGAGGCAGGAAAGTAATTTGGGAATTCAAAAACTGAAGAATGTCATGGGGTACTATTGCTTTCTTTTTTATCTTTTCATTCCGCGGCACAAGTTTTCATTTTCGAAATAATTTCGTTTCTCTTTGTTCAAGCTTGGGATGACCTATGCTTCTCCCATACTGTCTGTATCAATGACCCAGAAGAGGTGCATGCCTGGACTTCTCTGTCCCATGGCAGGGCTCTGGATTCTCTATGGTTTTGGAGTAAATATCATGTTCTGCTGCATCTGCTATGGAAAAGCAGTAAATACCTGGGACTGTAAACTCAGTTTCAACTAGTGAACCAAAAGTGCAGCCTAGATTTATGCATATCAAAATTCCTCTGATCATTAAAGCTGTAATCTAAGGTGATTTGGCTGACTACAGCTGCACGTGTCAGTTTGTACCACAAGAACTGAGAGCAGAACTTGTTTCCCTATCACCTCACTGGGAATTACAATGGGTATGACAGGTGCTGAATTTGATCTCTACAGAGGATCAAGTTCTTGAATTGCCTGCAGTCGATAACCCGATTCAGTACTGGTACTTTGCCATTTTCATAACTCAGCTGAGGACTTGTATTGCTTAGACCACTGATGATTTTAAGCATGAACTTTTTAATCCTAGAATAAAAATATTTTTTTTTTACTGTTCACTAACACATAAGCAAAGAATGAGAAGAGAAAAAAGAAATTACGTGAAGAAATTCTGTAGAGGACATCAGTGGATGTAATCTGGTTTTGAATTTACTGAAAGCAATCTGATTCTCAATTCACTTTATCTGTTTTTACTTCCCATCTTGAGAATTGCAGACTGAATTTATATGTACCAAATTCCAGTAAATTGTTCACTTCCTAAAACTTGAGATGCTCTGTGGAGATAATTTCATCCTATTTTAAAATGGTAATGGAATTGGCCTCCATGATAAAAAAATGTTAACAAGTCCCTTTTTTGGTCGTATTAGTGGTGCAATCGAAAAGTGAATCATAAAGTTTCTAGTAAAGCACAGCAGAATATTCTGTGATTGGTTCCCATACTTGACTTCCATGAAACTTTCTGTGAAAGCTCAAACAATAATCTGAGATTGCTTTTTTCTGCACATTATACATGTCAGTGCCTTTTATATTGTCATAAAAGGAAGATTTTTAGTGGCATTACTTGTATCTTTATTCAATTGTATTTTCCTTCTTCCCTATGCGCAGTGATATATGCCCATATTCCATTTATTTGGTGGGGTAGCTTTCTATATTGCTCTGTAAGAGTGTCTGAAGTTTACCCACGTGCCCTCCACAATGTTTTCATGACAGAGGGTAGAGCCTTTTTGACAAGAGGAGGCTGAACTAAAGACAAATCAGAGGCAAAAGCAATGGCAGTACTGAGAATTTAATTCAAATTTCTGGGTTTGCTCTCTATTACCTCCAGTTCAGAGACAGACTTCCTATTTCTCCAAGGCCAGCTGCACTTGGCATCTGTCATTCCCTCTCCACTTCTAAAGGCAAGGGAGCTTTCTGCAGCTTCACAGGCACATCCACACATATCCATTCTCATGTTTGCAACTATGAGTCTAAAATTTCTGACTCTCTTTTAGCTCAGAGACTCCAAAAAGAGGCACAGTATTTTTTTGGTGCTTATCAAGCTGCCACTGCCTCGTTGTCTTTCCAAAATGATACTTTCTTGAAAAATGGCTTAAACTTGGGGACAGGAAAGGAAAAGAGACATTTATTTGAAGACTAGAATTAAATTTGCCACAAGTTTGAGTTTTAAAACATTTGAAAAGCAAAAAGCTTAGGGAAGCTTGGCTACTCACATTGGTATAGTACATTACCTGTTTTAGAAAGTTCATTGTTTGGAATATTTTTTGCCATGTCTAAATGAAAATATCAGGTAGTCTTCTGAGGACAGCAAACCCACTCTGCCTTCTGCAGTGTAACTAACAGTAAAATCTTCCACAGTAACTCCAGTCATGGGGTTATGCAGTGAAATTTGGTTTTGCTGGTGAGCTTCTCATTATGAGCCAGTGAAAAGAAAGCCTGTCTTTGATTTGTCTTCTTTCTCTGAGTTAAGTTTAGAACATCTTTTGAGTCACAATGCCTAATTAGAGTGATTTTCAGTATTTATGAATGCACCTGTTGTTTAAAGCGGCATTTCTAGGACGCTTCAGATATTTTTCACTAATGTGTTAAATTCTAGTATCACATGTTCAGGTACCACTTAAATGATAGAGAAAGAGCTGCCATGCAAACTTCATTGTTGTTTTTCCCACTCAGATTTATCTTGAAGCCAGAGGTTGGGTGTGTCTGTGGGGACACAATAACGAGGCTCTTACACCTGCTAGGTTCAGCAGAAAGAAGCAAAATGGATCTTTTTTATTGACACTACCTTATTCTTATACACATTTCAATACTTAAGTAAACATCGGCTCTATTTACATAACTGTGTGAGAAAATTTCTGACTCCAAGGTTAAAACCAGAAGGCTTATAAAAAAACAGACTTTAGCAAAAGCCCAAGGCAACAGTTTGGTACCTGAAAATGCAAGACCAAGTCTCTGTGGTAAAAATTGGCAGAATTAGGTAGAGCCAAAAATGCTGACTTAAAAAAGAGTTGCAGCCTCTGGCTGAAGACTAACATAGACTTGAATCCCTGGTTGATATTCTTACACTCAGTAACAAATAAAAAATAACTTATTGGGACTTAGAAATGGGAAAATCATTTGGCTTGCAAGCAGTAGGTAAGAAGTGAATGCTGTAGTTTCAAATTAATAACGTGTTGCTTCAATGCAGCCATTAATTAAAACATTGACCCCTTGTAATTGTAATATATTGTCTTAATTTATAACACCAGCTAATCTCCTGCCTTTCCCTCACTTTCTCCTGACAGAGGGAGCGGCTGAGGAATATTGAGCGGATTTGCTTCCTCCTGCGAAAGGTGAGCATAAACCAGCCAAGGATTTGTGAAGTTTATGAGAATTAAAGTCGTCCCGTGGCAATGTGCATTTATTTTCTCTTTGATCCTCACACTCTGTTGATGGAAAGCTGGATTCTGCTGTGAAGGGAAAGTCATGATGACCTTGTAAGGACAAAGTAAGACAAATTATAAAAGGTTGACAAAATAGAGGGTGTCTGGATAAAAACTGAACTTCAGAACATCAGCCCATTTATTTTGGAACAAGCTTTTCCAAGGTGATGAGTCGTTTTTCAGTTGCAGCTGGAGATTCTTTCATAGTCTTACAAAACTGCTGTTACTGTTGTAGTACAGGCTTTAAAAATACCTCTTTTTTGAACAGTGCCTTGCTATTTGACATGCTGAACATTTTCATTAGCTACGTATCTAAAGTTCAAGGTTTCTGGTTGATGGAATAGAATAGTTGATATAGTATGTATTTTAGCTTGACGAAAGTGAGATGCTGAGTGCCTCAGTTTCTAAGGGATTTAAAGGAGCAGATACCTTATGGGTTACTTACTGTGGCTTCAAAGAGCATTTTCATAAACAATCTTTGTTTTCCTGACTGTGTCCCATTGAAGTAAAAATAATCGTAGTTCCAAACTGCTTTATTATGTGTTCATGTTTTTATGTATTGTGTTCTGCAGGGTGGCAATGAAGCCTCCTCTAAACCCTGCATTTTTCCTTAAACTGGTCATCACTGAAGTGTGGACTGCTGAACGCACCCTAATCAAGCTAAGACCTAAATTCAGATAGGGTTTTAAGAAACTGGTGGCCTCATCCTTAGAGATTTTGGGAAAGACTGTGCTGGGGATTGTCACTTTGGGCTGATCCAAAGGTGTGACTGTGACTCCATGCAGAACCTATGGACTGTCATCCTCTGATCAGTCAGAAGAACCTGAATAATGTCTGTTTGGCACCACTGTGAGTGTGGGATTGTTGGGAGCCACATTTAAGTACCTCCTGAGCCTGTTTATGACACTTGGGATATGAAAATAAGAGAGAGTACTTACCACCAATAGCTTTCCACTTTATCAAATAGGCAGCCAGCCAGTCTCAAGCTGTGTCCCAGTTTCTTGGACATAAAGCAACTGTTGAGTGGTAATGGTTTAATATATGTGAGCCCCGTGGGAATGCCTTGCCTGCATCAATGTTTAATTTTTATTGAGCCTCGGCCTCGTTGTGTACAGCAAAATGGAGCATTTTGGCTAATTGCAGACTCTGTGTTCATAAGGGATTGGCTTGCTTCTGGTTCACTTAAATGGTTTGTTAATTCAGCCTCTTCTTCGAAGTTCTTTGGGGACACATTTGTCTTAATTGAGAGATTATATGCAAGAGGAGGAGGGTGCAATAACTACAGAGATTTGTAGCCTTCAAATCTGACAACCACTAAAATTAGCTGTGTTTTATGTAGTATAGAGGAAAATTGAGGAAAAAGAGTAAAGAATTGAGTGCCAGCTATATTGATACAGGAAAATAGCAGTTAGGATGCTTCCAGCAAGCACTAAATATATCCTTCAATATTGTGTGGCTTTAGGGTCTGTTTCTGTTTCTATGAAACAACAACATACCTGTTTTGAACTCAGGAAGTTCTTTTAAAGGTCTTTGAAAACACTGGTGTCTTGCTATTTATAACATTAGAACTTAAAGCCTAAGATATGATGTAAATTTAGTTTTTTTAAGAGGTTATAGGTGGGCTATAAAAGTATGTTCAATTTCATTATACACTGGTTTTAGAAGGGATTCTTGGGAATTGTTAAGTGGGCATACGTCATATAAATCTGATCCCAGTCAGCAAAGTCTTTTTTAAGGATGTATTTTTTGGTTTATCTCCAAAATACTCAGAGAAATTTATTGAGAAACTGTGAGCAGGTATGTGATATTTCACCAGATATTATATAACTTATCTAAGTTATTTACATTTTCCAAACAGAATGGAGGATGCAATTGTTCTGCAGCCAGGTATTTTGTGATGTTTGGTTTGGGGATAATGTTTCTATGTCATTAAAACAAGCAGGGTTTGTGTGAAGCAGATATATATGATGCTGGCATGTACAAATGCAGGAACACATGGGTCCTTGTTTCTATGGTGCTGTAGGATTAGATAACCCCAAATTTTCTGGTTACTGGAGAATGATTTCTTACGCATAAAGAAGCTATGAATGTTGTATATCCACAGTCAGATCTCTCTTACCCTGAAGGAAATGAGAAGAGGGCTTATTTTCTGAACACAGCACCACCTGAGGTTCTCTCAGACTACAGATGTTTCATTTCATTCACTGGTGTGGGGCTTTCTAGGATTGATTTGTGCTGCAAACTATTGAATATCCCATTACATGGACACTGGTTGCCATACAAGTGTCAGATGATTCACACAGGACACACACCACTATGAGCAAATGCTGTGGAGGCTTTTTTGCTATAAATTGCCTTTGTTTCCCTAAGGATGTGATTCCATGGCTCACTACAGTGCTGTCCAGAAGACACAAACTAGTGGTGGGTGGGAGTAGAGCAGGACAGAGCAGCTCAGACTTCTTGGGCTCACCAGCCCTGCTGAGGGGTGCAATAAACAAGATGTGCCTGTGAGGTCTACTGTGATTTTTATGGTCAAATATTTTGGTGGGGTTTTTAAAATCTATTCAGTTACTGATGACAGCATTATTATTTAATTGTAATTGCAGTTGTATTTCAAGAAATCTATCTAACCAATTGATTCCTTATTTTTTAATTCCTAATTGATACTTACATTAGCACTAAGGACAATTAGGAATTTCCTAGATTAAAATAAAGTCAAATGCATTAATCAACCCCTGTAATATTATTACTTTACTGTGGAGGAAATTTTGATTAGGTTATGCATCATAATTTTTGAATTAATTCAATAAATCCTTACTAAGGACGAGAGTTGATTGAACTTCTTACTCAGTGAATACATTTCAGATTTCAGTTTGCTCGTGCCATACACTACTCAACAACATAAGTAACCTTTCTCCAATTATCAGTAAATATTTGTTTTTAATGCCCATTAAGCTAAAGTAAGAGTGATTTATGAACATCAGAACTGGAACTTAGCTGGGAGGTGTTGAGGTAGATAAAAGAGAGACTTTTACTCATTTTTCTAATGCAGTGCAGCATTTTAGTTAAGTTATGCCTAGAATTCCTAAAACTGCAAGTGAAAGAAAATACTGTACCGGAGCTCAATCCTTTTTCTTGATTTTATTTGGGGTTTGGTTTTTTGTTTATTCTTTTTTTTTTTTCAGCTCCTGAAGGGATGATTGGAAGAGAGTAAATTCAGCAAGAAATCTAACCGTGGGCAAGGTGACATTAATCTCAAAGATGTTCCAGATGAACTTGAACTGTCTTGAAAAATACAAACAAATACGCAGACAAAAACCCCTGCAGGGACTGTATTTGAATAGCCAAACTTGGCCAGTTCAGCACTCCAGTACTAGCAGTAGTATAGTAGATAGTGAATCAGGAGCTGGGCTGTTGAAAACGAACCAAACCAAACCTGAAAGCCTCTTCACCTAATATTTTTTGAAGCAAGTTTTAATGTTTTAGTTAGATGGGTGGGCAGTGCCAGTCCTTGGTCTGGTCTTGTACCTCTGTCACTGTGGTTTCCAGTGGAGCTGGATCTGCTGTAGTAATGGTGGAAACTGATTGTGTATGCAGTAGTTCTGGTGTTTACCAGATTCAATTCTGGTTTTTACTACTTACAAAAATAAAATACATATCTCTTTTAAGTTTATATTTCATTATTTGTTAAATAACCAAATCTGATGTTACCTCAAGAGCAGATTTAAAAGCTATTCCATTCAGACTGAGATAATGTAAATAAAATGTAAGACCCAGTGTAATATAGAATTCCAGACACCTGAGCGTCTGCACAGTTTTGTTTTGTATGTTTCAATATTTACCTATTCTGTAACAAAAGTTAAAATTACTCAAATGTGCGCAAGTAACAGTAATCCAGAGACATGAGCAAACAGAAGCTTGAAGGGTTATGGGTTGACACCACAGGTTCAGCTGTGGACAGAGCATTCTGAGGATGAAGATACGGCTTGATCCTGTGTCTGTCATGCCTGTTTGTCAGCATTGAGTGCAGACTCTCAAAGTTTGGGCAAAACCCCACAATATGTTCAGTGAAACTGGATCAGCTAACAGGAAGCAGCTTTTAGGCTTTTCCTTAATAGCAGAAGAAAAGAGGATTATTTGAGGAAGCTTTACATGTAGCTCAATATTATGTGAAATCAGCCTTTTTAAAAAGCCCTATCTTTCCTTGTTTACCCTTATCCAGCCGACATTTTTTCCCTGCATATTTTGAATGAAGGAGACTGACCAATGTACACTAGAGTAATTGCCATGTGAAATAGTTTTTTTACTTGGACCTTGATAGGCTCCAGACATTCACCTTCCAGTGGCTCCTACTGTTCCCTCCACGCAGCAGCTACAGTGGCCACTCTCCTTTGAGCAGTGTCAGGTGTCCCAGTAGCTCATTTCAGCTGACTGATTACATTCTTTTCTTCTTGATAAATTTGCTGGTTATTGCGAGGATCACTCTCTCTGTTGTTCTGCTTCATGGTCACTGGCAAGCCTGAGATAATCTGATGGATTTTAAGAGTGTGGTTTTGGGTATGTCTGTTGATTGCTTTGTCATGCATTTAGGGATTTATGGATGTGTGACATTCTTTTGCCCAGTCTGGAGGCTGATAGTCATTAGCAGAGCACTTCTGTAAGCCTATGGCATGGCTCATTAAAATGCTTAATGTGAGGTTATATAAGCAAATTTAGCAAATGTGATGCATAATCACAAGGAATTTTGAAAGTGGTGTATAATCGCCCATATTGTAAGAAGGAATCATACTTTCTCCCTGGAGCTGAGAAATCTCCTAGGTGGAAACTACAGCAGCAAGACAATTAGTTTATTGTGAAACTGGGAATAGCAACAACGGTTTTACCTTGGTAGTGCTATACATTTTTTACAACCTCAATAAAGATGTTTTAATTCCTCATTAAGCTGGACTTAGCAGAAAAAGAAAATGTTGCAGCATAGCCACACTTAAGTCTGCAGGGTTAATACATCCCTGGTTTCCTCCTAACAGGTAGTGGACATTTATTCTTTGAAGTTTAGATGTTTATGTAATCCAAGAGGAAAACTGAATTTTCAGTGTAGTCATAAGGCATTTTTGGGCTGTGGAAGTGGCAGTGATATTCTGCCTTGCAGGAGAAAGAGGCTGATGTTTCCAGAGTTCTGATAAACTGCTGCTCGAACAAAGATCACAAAGGGAACAAAAAATGGCAGTGTGTGACATTTTTCCTGTTAATAGTGATTGTTACAATGATGGAGCACGTGAACTTTGTCTGCTCTCATTAGAGACCAAAGAGTTCATCATTGTTACTGGCTTCTCAGCACATGTCGTATTTCTTGATGTATCTAATGCTCTCTCTTTTCACACCTCATCAATGTGATGAAACTGCTGAGCTTTGAGTAATCTTCTGGGCAGTAGGAAAACTGTCAGGAGACCCTTCCCACAGGGTGACTGGGAGCATAAACCCCAATCAAGAGGCAATGTGGATGTCTTCTGGAGAGTGAATATAAAATTCTGTGTGTAGAAAATACACTGCGGATACCCAAGTGGTTATTCAGTGTTTCCCTGGGACTCAGGGCAATACAGGAGGTTATACCCAGGCAGGCATTGCTGTGTATAAAACTATTTAAGTAAGTACTATGTATTTTTAAGATTATTTTTATCATCTCAAATGCCTTTTTTTTTCCTCCCCAGTCTTTGCACTGCAATTCAGTGGTTCAGAACAGGTTTTGAATCCTTTTGATTGGATCAAATTAGATAGTTTTGTCAAGATCTGAACTTGCTATTAACTGGCCTGATAAGCAATGTGAATCTGAAGTAGGTGTTCATTAATCCTTTTTTTAGAGGTTTAAACATATGATCTGTTATTGGGGCTACAGTGATATTCTGAATTAACATTATCAGATGAAAACGTCACATTTTAAAACTGTTGTAAGTCAAAAGGGTAGTTTTAGGCTGTTTCATTTTTCTTCTTCCTGAAAGAAAATATAATACAGGAGCAACTCTGCTTTTTTGTCTTTAGGTGGATGTTCTGTTGTCTTATATTTTGCCACTTTTTGAATTTTGCATTCTGTTCTCTTAGCTGGATACTTTGATCTTTTGAAGGTTGTGTTGTGCTTCAGCCAGAGATGACTTTCAGCAAGACTTGGCTCTCCTTTTCTGTAACGTTTGCATTGGTGTTTGTGTTCTAGCAGTGCTTTTGGTCTCAGGTAAAGAATGAAGCCTTCTTGTGTCAGGTGCTACAAAGCCAACATGGTAATAAATATGAAGAGCACTCGTTTATACTCACAAGACATGTACACAACAGGAAAGGAAAGGTTGCACAGTTGTTCTGATGATAGAAATCTTGTTTTTGGAGACCTGCTTAGTTTTGTTGTTAGCAGGCAAAGCTTGAATCTTTTGTTTGCTGTTTTTGAGGGGTGTGATGTTTTGTTGTGTCAGTAATTGCATGGGGTCTTGAATCTCTACAACAGCTGTTCAAATCCAGCCCAGTTTGGAGTCAGACTCAAACTACTGTGGTCACATTGATGACTGTTGGGAGTAAAATTATCTGGTGGTGTATGCTTGGAGGCTTGGGATGTTTGCTCTACAGAAATACTAGTAAACATAGGCAATAAGATGAGCTAGATCTCTGTCAACATCACACTGAGTGTGAGCTACACCCCTCTGCTATACACACACACACAAAATAAGCTTCCAGTCTGCCTCAGAAGAGATTCCAGAGTTTGCATGCAGCCACTGGAGTAAAGGATATTTCTGTTTCCAAGGCATTGATTAGATCTGCAGATTTTGTAGGATGTAAGCTTGCCATGCTGTGCACATTCTGTCATTTAGGATTTGGACTGTGATTGCATCATCCTTCATAAAACTAAAGTCATTGAAGCTCTCCTTTGTTTGAAGTGCCCCAGAACTTCTTCAATTACATCAGGCTCTGAGCATGTACGAGAAACCCAAAACTGGTGTGTATTCCAGTGCTCCATCCTTATTTGAATGGTACTGCTAAACTTCTCTTGCATGAAGAATAAAGCCAGCTTTACTCTGGCCTTCAGAGTGGCTCTGTCGAGATGTTTTTACATTTGGAGAGTAACTTTACACTTCAGGGATAAGATTTGAAGTTAGCTAAAAAGGTATTTGTACACAAGTTTTCATTTATGAAAATAATGACTTATGGTGGAGTTCTTTTTAGACAATTTTCACACAGCATCTCTCATTAGCCAAAAGATGCAGGAGATAAATGCTAAATCTTCTGTTCATGTAAACAGTGGGGCTGTCCTTAGGCTGTAAAAGGAAAAGAAAGAAGAATGTAACTTGACAGGAGAAGTGGAGATACAGGAAAAGGAAGTAAAATATTTGCAACTGAAATATGACACTTTCACTAGCTCTGTGATGGTTTAATTGTTTTCTACAGCTTGCCTAAATGAGGATGGAGTTAATGTATTCACAGTGATTCACACTTGGCAGAGGTTTTGTTTGCATCCAGAAGGATGGAGGACGTAATGATTTTCCCTGAATCTTGCAATAGATTTCCAGTATAGACAAAACCTAGGCCTTCAGTACCTTTGTTACTGAGCTTTTCCCATTTTGTGCTCTGACAGGAAATTCAGTACAGATCATCTAAAAGCTTCTCTCTTTCCCTCTCTTCAGACTTTTCTGCCTACTTTTTTGTTACATTTGTTATCTATGAAGTGTGGAATTTGATAAAATGGGGCATGCCCTATTCAGTTAGTCTTTTGGGCACCCACATAGTTTGAATTTCATCAGAAAGAGTGGAACTTGGCACAGTAGCTATTTTTCAGAACTGATAATAGAATTGGGATCAAAGAGCTGGCAGTATTTATACTTTGTACACAAATAATCCCATAAATGTTGCTTGACTAGATAGTGCATCTCTTCTTCACACTTTCTGTTTTATTTTAAATAGATTGCATTCATATTTACTAAAAAAGTATTACTATTGCAGTAAAAATACTGAATATAATCCCTTTTGTCCTTTCTTTGGATACAGTATTATATCTGGAAAGAAAGTCCTTAAAATAGGACTAAAGGATTGAGAGGAAGTGTAGTATTTCTGGCAGGCAGTTCATTCACTACTGACATTTATTAAGTGCATTGTGCCAACACTATTTTTAGTTAATTTTACAAGTTCCTGAACTCAGCACTTTTGAAAAGTTAGAACATAACAATTGTTATTTTTAGCAATAATTGCCCAAGGATGTCTGTGTGCTTACCTAGGGATAATGAGAAGATATATCCTGCTGTGTCTGCCAGGTGCTCAGAGCAGAGGGAGCTTATAAAGGGAGAAGTTATGAAAACTATTGCAAGAGTGAAGAGTTCAAACTTGTGATTCAGCCGCAGTTTGGTCCTTGTCCCTCTTTTACTCCAGGAGGGAAGTAAGATTTGCCAGAGTGATGCCTGATGAAAACTGGAATATCCTTTGAAGGGAGATATTCATAGTGTTACTACTCATGAAAATATTTATGTATAAAACTATTTCAGCCTAACTGACTATATTTTGCTGCTAATCTCATCTCTAAGTGTTTAGTCAATAATCAAAGTGCCAAACAAAGTACCATGCTGTAACTGATGACCTCTTGCTCTACAATTCAGCTTCTCCCAGTCCTGCTGTGGAGGATATGTAAGCATAAGCCCTTACAGTGGGAGAACATCACAAGTAACAGCGGAATAAGCTGAAGATGCAGCAAAAATGTAGATGAGTAATGTTGTCTGTACTGTGCTCCTGAGAGCAGTGTACTTCTCAGCCACTTGGGGTGATGCGATTTATGCATCTGTTCCTCAGAGCTGTGTTGAAATATTGGCAGAATTTGACTTGCTAATAGCCTATATTTGCTCTAATTCAGTATGCAATAAATTCAGTATTTGCATTTTCATAAAATGAAGGAAGTTAAACCAAAGGTCACTGTTATGTTTAGCAGAATGTTCAGTGTGGGTTTAAGTTGGGATCACACCCTATAAAGCTACTATGCAATTACAAAAAGCAATATAATTCCTAAATGTAGAGAGCAATGATTTTATACCATACCTGTTTATGGATGCAATTTTTTTCTGCTGTGAGTTAAATGTCCTACCTTGCACCTCGTTGCTGATGTTTTCTGTAAAGCTGTTGTAGTGCCAGGGAAGGAAACGTGTTTGCCGTGTCTGCACTGCACCAAATCTGCCTCCTCAGACTGACAGTCTTTACACACCCGATACAGAAACAGCCCTTTAGTGAACGCTTAGTTTTCAGCATTTATGGAAGTGTCAATCTCAGGCAGACCCCCAGGAGAAGGCCTGAGGGCCCTTCCTGAGCCATGCAGATGGCTGAACTTCATTTTGATCATCCCTGAGGTTTCTGCATTCGTGGCCCTGCCTGTGAGCTGGGGGGCTGGTTTGTAGCTCCTAATGAACAGCTGCAGTGCTAATTGCTGTTCTCCCCAGTTTTGGGTGAGCAGACAAAGGCAGCAGGAGCTCTTGGAATAGCCCAGCTGCAGGGTGTCCTGGCTGGCTGTGCCTGAAGTACAAAAGTGAGGTAGGGCAAGAAGGGGTTTATTACCCTGTTTTCTGCCAGTGCTGTGGAAATTAGAGAAGTTCGCACTCCGGGGTTGCTAACCCAGCTTCTGTTACTGGTTCTGAATTAGTGTTAGGAAAAGGAAGGTCATAAAGATGTCTCCTGATCCCTGCTGAGTGGAAAAGAACAGTTTGCAGAGGAGATACACTTGTAAGATCACAGCACACCTGCCCTAATGACGTGCCTTCCAAGGATGGGGCACTTCTTGAATTGTGCTGGTGCCCTGCAGGCCTTTCAGTCTTCTTTTAAATCCATTTCATAACCTCTTTACCTGCTGGCTGCTGTGACCTCCCGTGGGCTCTGCAATACCGAAATATTTATAGATACTCCTGATGAATGTCCTGTAAAGACCTGATTCTCATTTGTCACTCCTGTTGAAGTTATTACTGATCTTAAGAAAAAGCTTAAATATTCTAGTCATAGACTAGCTCCAGTGGAATCTATAGATACTGAATATAATTATCCCCATGTTGCAGAAGACAGAAATGAGACAATGAGAAGTGAAACGATAGGCCTAAATATAGATATGTTTAGTAGCTGAGATGGAAAGAGCATTCAGAAATCCTATATTTTAATATTAGATCTGGTACTGTGTTACAGATGGGTATAGAGTGAGAACAGTAATTAGGCTCTTTGTGTTACTCATTTCATTGTCTGGTATTTGTGCTGTGGAGTGACTTATGTTCACATCCCCTTAAAAGAAATGTTTAAAGGAATTCCAGTAGCTCTTTAGAATAATTAAATTACGTTCACAAAGCACTGGCTTTTTGATGCTTTGTTTCATTGTGATCCCAAGCAGTGGGTGGAGGGGTGAAAACACAGTTGTTATATCCCTTTTCTTTTTTAATTTGTTCTCTGCATTTGATCTGTAACATTAAATCTTGCATGTGTGCACTGCTGCTCTCCCCAAGATATATTGTAAAACTGTATATATGAGCTTAGTAGGTTCAACTGCATGTTGTCTTTTTGATGATCTGGAATCCATTTCCCAGGCATTTTTTTCAGCTACTTGCACACATCTGCCTAGCAAACTGCTAAATACTTCTAGAGGTTTGCATAACATGGTTTTGAATTACTTGAAATGGTTTTGTTACATGTTTGTGTTATAACAGTTTGATGCCACTGCATTTCTAAGTGATTGCTATAAGCAACTAGAGAACAGTCTGTAGAGACACAGGCAAGTGTGGATTCTAACAGGAGAATTGAATTAAATTGAACCTGAATATTTGGACTTAGAAAACCTTAGAATATTTGCTGTGACAGCATTGTATTGGGCTCTGGGGCAGCCTTTCAGAGGAGGTTTTGGGAGTCAAGTAACCCAAATCATTTAAAGTCGATTAGAAAGATACACTAGAAAAGCGGAAAGACTTCCTGTATTTCGAGAGTAAATTTAGTGTTTCATGTGTTTGGTCAGTGCAAACAGTATGTTTAAAACTGTTGGAATTATTAAGATGTGTGGTCTGTGTATTTAAATTACACACAGTTGACCCTTCTTCTTTGGTTTGTGCAACAGCAGGAGGAAACAGATGATTTGTTTCAGTGTATGTACATTCCACATACACACACAGTCTGGGCTAAGGCACATGCTACTGCTAGTTTTTTGTCTGGATTTGCTTTCTTTTTTTCCCTTGCTTGCACTACACTTCTGATTTTTCTGGTCTGTGCTGTTCAGTTAGGGGAATTTTGGAGTCATTAAATAATCTCCCTTTGATCTCACAATGTCTTTAACTCAGCTGACACTCCCCAGTAACCCAGGATAGCTCTGGCAGGCTCTGCAGGGATGGGCTTTAAACTGTTACTGAAATAACTCCTGTGTCCTGAAAACCTTGGGTACACCTCCACCCCTTCTCTCCCTGCTATTGATGAGGACTGATTCCAGCTTTTTTGAGGGATGTGGTGGAAAAAGCAGCAAATGAGCACCACAGTGACAAGCTGCAATCATCCTCTAGTGCAGTAGCAATAACCACTGCAATAAAGCAGTGTGCACTTAGATCAGTCCTAATCTGGGGCTTGGGAGTGATTCCACAAATGCATGGGGCTTTCAGTCTCTTGGTGCTTTCAGGCGGATGGAAAGGGGCTTGTGTGTGTTTTAAGGTGAATGACTTGTTTCCACTGGGGTAATCACCCGAGCCCTTAACATTGCAAGAAGGAGATTCAACCCCCACTTCCCTCCAGGATTTTCCTGCTGTCTGTGGGAGGAGAGGCAGGCATTAAGAAGGGAAGTTGTTTCAGCCTCTGACAGTGTAATGAAGACTCTCAGAAACCCTAGTAGGGTAGGGTGTGTAATGGCTGGCAATTTCTGGGTGCAGTGTAAAATCTGTGGCTGCAGTGCGGAGGTTGACATGCACAGATGGAGATTGATGTAGAGTCTGAGTCTTTCAGGGGAAAGAACAGCAATTCTGTGAGAATTATTATTATTGTGTAGCACTCAGGAGTACTGGTCTAAGCAAAGTGCTGGAAAGAAGCATCTTGGCATTTCAGTAGCTTCAGAGTGACTGGGAGAACTGTTTGATTTACTTGTTGCAATTGATTTTCTAACTGTGAAAATTTAATAGCACTGATGAAGGGATCTTATTACTCCTGCTATTATACCTTCCCTGTTCTGGTTCCTGTGAGGTACTTCATGAGCCCTGTTCACTGATGAAGCAAACTCTAAGAGTCATTCCATGTAAAAATGATAGTGTCCTGTAAAATCAAAATTACATTTGAGAAGGAGGTATCCATATGTAATAAACAGAATAAGGAAGAAAGGTGTTGACAGAAAAAGATGGGGGTTTTTGTATAAGAACAACAGAATGGATTTAGGAAATAGGAAACAGAATACAATTATTTAGGACTGAGCTTCTCTAAAGAGGTCTTTGTATTCCTGTAAACAGAAAGAAGCTGCTGATAGGTGCTTAAATTCAGTGCTTGTTTTCCTTCTCTTTTAGTTCAGCCAAACCTAGGTATCTATCCATAGCAAAGTCTGCCTTATTTTCTGTGGAATTAGAGGAGAAGGATCTATCTACATGTGCATGTGTGTGTGTACCACTTTGTATGAGAATGAGTTCTTGTGGTGAGATGGTAATGAGTATGATACCCACCTAAAGTTTCACATTTTAAATGTGAATGATGAATTGTGAATAAGGGTTTTGAATATTTACTGATGTAGATATCTACTTAACTATACATATTGGAGCAACACGTAGAAAGTTGTGATAGTTTCTTTTTCCCTTGCTTATGTTACAGCAAAAGGCATTTCTGGGTAGCAGCAATTTTTTTGTCTGAGAAGATTACTTCCTTTTCAGGCTTTCCTGTGGTTTTCCACAGGGAAATATCAGCCAGCTGAATTTCTGGTCGTAGATTTGTAGTGCTTTTTGAGCTTGGGGCTCAAAGTGACCAAGTTGCATCCCTTAAGAATTGTGCTGCTATGCCAGTTTCTCCTTCTTCTCCATGTTTCATAACCATCTCGAGCTTCATCTTGAGCTGTGTCGGAAAGCAGAGGTCGTTATCTGAATCAGGATGTTCCTGGTTCAAAATAGAAGTGTACTATTTATATCCTAACATGTTTACCATCTGACAGCTTCCTATGCTCTCACAGGAATGAATTAAAGATGTTGGTTTAATTCCTATTGCAGTTATCTGTATCACAGAAGTTGCTTTTCAGTTGAGTACCTCAGCAGGAACAGCAAGGATTGACTGCTGCTTGTTTCTCAGCCAGCTTTCTTCTCTCCAGGAGCTGAATCCCATGTTTGCTAAGGTTGATTTCAAGTTTCCATTGTTTTTAGAGGATATCACGTCAAATTGCAGGATGATTCTTACAGCAAAGAACTGAGGCAGTGTTTTATTTTAGTTATTTACTTTACCTCATAAGCCTTGCTGTTAGTGTGTTTCTATACTTTATGCTTCCAATTCTCTCACCTCCTTTTAGATTTGGTCTCTTAAGTCCATCAGCTGAATGTAATTGGCTTTGCAGGCTGGGCTTTGTTTGCTTCTTTACATGAATTCTCTCCAGAAATAGAGATCAGCAATGATCCTTTCTTTATTTATGTCTACAGGAAAATACCACTCCAAGAATAGGGTGAAAAGGCATAAATGACCCGTTTGCTGTTCCATCAAAAGCATAGATAGATTTAATTTACACCAGAAATTGTGACTGGAAACTGAGCGTGCTCCCGAGAGTCCTCTGCTTCCTTTGTTTCCTTTCTAGTTTCACTGCAGATTTTTGTTTTGTTTTTCAAGCTCTGCATAAATTTTCACCGTGGATTTCCTTCCCTGTTATTACCAGCCAGCCCACTGATCAGGCACCAGAGTTGCAGTCTTGCTAAGTTTGTGTATTGTGTTGGAATCAGAGATTAAATATGTGAAAATGAATGTAATATGCTTTTAAGTGTTGTGATGTTTAGTGGGCAGACGTACATCATGAAAACCTTTATTGTCTACAATTTGTGATGAAGATGAATCATTCTTTGGGGAAAGGTTATAGTCATGTTGTAAATCACATTCTAAAACTGAAAAAAAAAAAAAAGATCCAGCAGTGATAAATAAGTACCATCTGGAATCTGAACTATATAATTTTATTATGATTTGTCATCCACATAAGAGAAGCCCTTGAGAATGTTTAAGTTGAAGGCATAGTCACAGAGATACCAAAATGTGTTAACTTCTTCGAGTACTGGCGTGAAATTAATTAAAACAATATGTTCCACGTGAGGTGGAAAGACTCCTAGAACCAAGATGATAGAATTCCTTGCAGCACAGCTGTATGGGAGTAGGCGTTTGGAGAAGCTATATAATAAATTTTACATTGTTTAAAAAAAAATAGGGCTCACTTTAATTATTTGAGAGATGATAATGAATTTATATCAAAAAAAGCCCTTCAAATATTTTTGTGATTTAACTTCGGTTGCTGTATCTCCAAGATGAAGCAATGGATGCAGATGAGTTGTGTATGAGTTTGTCTAGCTTTGAGAAATAAGCACTGCTGGAAATTAGTCTCTTCTGTGACTTGAAGAAAAGAGGTAGGGATTGCTGAGAAAAGACATGGGAGGAAAACAAGAGAGGAAAGACAGCTAAGAAATGGGAAAGCAGTGAAACAAGCAAAGTGCCTTTTGAAATAACTACTCTGAATCAACATCGCATACATTTCTGCTTCTGCCAGCTGCCCACTCATTTTCTCTTTTAATAGAAAGAATCGTCATGGTTCTGAAACAAATAGTGTAGGGAGCCGTGGATTTTCTTAGGAAGTGAGTTTCCTGTCTTAGTGGGTTTGAGCTTGCAAGACTTACTTGGTAATGGATTTGGTCTCTTTAGGGTGGATATAACATACCAAAATGGTAGAAGCAGTGTTTTGTTTTTCCAAAGACACTCTTCCAATACAGAAGCAAAGCTTCAGGAATAGCTTTGTTTCCTTTCTGAATGCATGAGTAATAAAACTTTGTTCTTTGAAAGCTGTTCTTCTGACATTCATTTAGTCTCAAAATGCTTCTGTGAGGGAGGCATTAATATAATGTATGTTCTGTAGACATAAATCTGGAACACCAGATAAGACAGTAAGTGATTTGTCCCATGCCTCTCATCAAGCCCTTGGAGTACAGACTTTGGCAGAACCTTAACCTGGCCCTGAGTCTTGTGCTCCTTGCTCGAGCCCACGGTGTCTGCCGGCTGAGGTATGTCTAAGGACAGACACACAGGAGACTTGCAAGACTTGCAGAGTTGATTTGTTTTCTAAAAGACTACCTAGGTGACTAAAATCAAAGAGGTGTTTGTTTTACTGACTTCTGTTATTTCTGTTCCTTTCCTTTTAGCTGGTGCTGCCGGAGTACTCCATCCATAGTCTTTTCTGCATAATGTTTTTATGTGCTCAGGAGTGGCTCACACTGGGGTTAAATGTTCCTTTGCTTTTTTATCACTGCTGGAGGTAAGCCTTTCTAAGTTGACTGCTTGTTAGCCTTGCTTGCCAGCTCAGCACACATGCAGATTGTATGAATAATGAAGGACAGTGAAAGGAGTACAGATAAGGATCTTCTGCCTAGAGGCTCTTGCCTATAAGCAGCTGAAACTCATCTTTCCAGAGAAAAATGAATTTTTTTCATGATTTAGGATGGCTAAAGAAAACATATGATGATACAACTGTGGTTTTCATTTACTTAGGTGAATGTTCTGAAGGGTGTCAGGATACACTCACCACAAGTGAGTGAAAATGTGGAAGTGAAGTAGGCTGGAATCGGAATGTGGAACTTGGTGAGGCTCTGAATACTCCACAGTTGGGGAGTTGTAAAACAGTACATATTTGAAAGAACTTGGACCTCTTCATTCAGCCCTGACAAGGAAACCTTTCCATTGTAGTTGTGAAGTAGAGACTGGGCAGGTTGACAGATTTTTGTGTCTCATCTTCTTTGGCAGCTTTTTGATTTTTCTTTTTTTTTTTTTTTTTTTTTTTTTTTTGCAGTATGAAGTAAGTTGTTCCTTTCTGTACAGTAGGGAATTCCTGTTCTGCAAGAGAATTTGCAAGAGTATTCTCTTTTAGAGACTCTGGGAGTACGGATTGGAGTAGGTGAAGAGCTGTTTCTTCACACTGCCCGTAGGAAGAAGTGGGGCGTGTTCCCACGCTGGGTCTCTGAATTGTGTTTATATTCACTGAGGGGCTCTCAGAGTTGATCACGTAAGACCTGCTCTTGTTTTCCAGACAGGCAGTGCAGCTGCTGCTGCAGCATCTTCCTCTGCATTCTAGTGGAGGATCAGCCTTCTGTTGCTTCTGAAAATAACCAAGAGACATCAGTTTTTGTGCTTGTCAGTCTGGAGAAGTCCCTAGTTTTGCATTTTCACAATGTTTGTAAAAGCACAGATGATTTTTGTCTGTCAGGGTCTCTTTGTGTTACAAAGGTACATATGGTAGCAGAGGAATAATTCTGTAAAGTCAAAATCATCATCTCAACCAGTAACTAAAAAGTAATAGCTTTTTTACACTTTTTTTCTACAAAAGCTTGGTAGTAGAGTCATATGGTAAAGTGTATTATTGAAAAATTAGAGTGCTAGTGCAGTTTTCAGAAAGCTAAATGAAACAAAGCTACAAGTGCTTTTCTCCCCACTGGTTTGCTGCAATAAAAATAATGTTTTGTGCTGCTCTTTTGCTAAGGGTTAACAACCAAAGTGTGATGGTGATACCCATTTTAAAAGTTTCTAAAAACAAATATAACCAAGAGGAAAATGGCCAGACTCTAAGTAATAATAGTGATCTTTGGAGAGAACTTTTGAGTCTCTCTTTTTTCTATGTTTTGCTATAAGTACTCCATAATTACTCCTACTTTAACCACAGGCAGGTTTGGGTTCATTGTGTGAAGTTCTGCACAGAACTATGGGAAGACACTGTGTAATATCTTCATCCAAATGAAGAGAATTAAACGAGATTTCACCTGTAGTTCTCCATAAAAGAACTTGCAATCTTATTAGAGATTCTAAGTAGATGTGACTAACATTGGAAGGGAGGAAGGGAAAGTTATTTTGAGAACACCTCCTTTCAAAGTTTGCTGCTGGTTACTTGTTTGGTGTTTTTATACCTTCCTATCTGTCTGTCTATCCATCTGTAAGCAATCAGCAACCTTCTGTTTACTTTGACAAAGCAGCAAAAATAACTATATTTCCTCTGATTCGTGCTGATCTTAGAGCAGTTCCATAACTTTGCTGAGGACTTTTTTTTTGAGTTTGCTTTTTCTTTTTACTGCAAAGTAGCTGAGACAAAAGCTCCTTTGCCAGAGGATTTTTTTTGTCATGATTTTCTCAAACAGTCAGTCATTGCTGAGGCTAATTAAAAATTTCTCCCGTGTAAGAAGAAAAGTATTTTCCAAAGAAGATTATTTGGATGATAAATTCTTGAGCAGTGCCACATGTAGAAAACATTAGTCAGCCCCTTCTTACATTACTCCATATTGGCTTTTTTCCTTTTCAGGGTTTCAGGAACTCAGCTACCACTTATTTGGGACTGTCACTTTTCATCATGTCTGAAATCAGTTGTGTATACAGTTAAAGCCCAGTAATCCTTCCTCTACTCTGTGATCACAAACCACCATATATTGTCACTTACAGTGTGTATGTTATTAGTGGATAAACCAGAAATAACTCTGTAGGAAGGGGAAATGTTTAGATCTGAAGAATTAATAGGACACAGAAAATCCACGTTCATTAATTGCTTGGTTCCATAAGAAAGGAATGCTTAGACTAGCATCCTGATTTTTACAATGTCTGGAAATAGAGACTTGAAAAAGAAAGGGAGATTCCTCCTATATCACGGAAGATGGTAGTCTCCTGAGCTGGTGTTCAGGAGCATGTGTGTCTGCATGTATTTAGTACAGATTATTACGGAGTCATTCCGGGTGTCTTCTCCTGCTGTTTCAGGTATTTTCGTTGCCCAGCAGATAGCTCAGAGCTGGCATATGATCCACCTGCAGTCATGAACGCAGATACCTTGAGTTACTGCCAAAAAGAGGCCTGGTGTAAGCTGGCCTTCTACCTCCTTTCCTTCTTCTACTATCTCTACTGGTAAGTGTGGCTATTTCACTAAGGGAATAGTATCTGCTTTTCATTCCACTTGTGAAATTGCATTTAGGAATGACTGGAACCAACTGGACAACTTCCTTAGTCTCATAAGACTTGCTTCTGGTGTTGATTCAGGGAAGCACTCCCACTGACTGCTGACACTTCAGTACAGAATATTTAGGGTTTACCAAAGGCCTGAGCCAAGCCCCAGGACCAGCCAAAGGAAATAACTTTTACTTCTCTGTATAGTATTTTGTGATGGGTGAAATAATAAATGTTATGCTAATGGCATTACATCAAATTAAAAACTACAATTCCTTCTGATTCAAGAGAATCGTAAGAAAAATACTACACCTCTGGTGTAGTAATACTCAAGGCGGTTAATAAATGGGTAGGTAGATGCTGGGTGGGAACATGGGATGCACCACGCCTGTAGTCATTCCTACAGACTCCCTTTCATGACAGAGTAAAGCCTGTGCATGGTCCAAACCCCTAATTAAAGTACACTTATGAAGATATGCACCCCAGTTGTGCGTTGTCCCCGTTCCCCTTTCAGCTGTCACATGTCCTCAGTGCACAGGCACCAATGTCCAGTGCAAAAATATGTCAGGATCATTTAAGGTAAGGCCTTGCCAGGATCCCAGTGCTTTTAGTCACCCCTGTAATCACACCATAAAAACTACTGGACAACACACTTTAAATGGGAGTGATGCTATAGGATGCCTTTTTTCTACTCCTTCTTCAATGATGTATTTGCGTAAAGTTGCCTCTTCAAGCCAGTCTTGCTTGAAGTCATCCCTCTGCAAGGCAGATTTGTGTGCTGGTGGAATAAAAGTGTGATTTCTCCTCTGATTATTGGTGTCCTGCTGTTCCCCACATCTCGAGGAGTCACTGCTGCACGTTGCTGTTTCTCAGTATTCCTTTTAAATGCTATCGAGAATAAAGATTTCTGTCCACCTGTGTGTGTGTAGGTGCCTGTGTCTGCACGTGAGAGCGAGAGGCTGGGAGGTGCCTAACCCACATGAAGATGGATATGGAGTGGGAATTCGAGTAGGAGTAACTTTGTGGGTTTGGGCTGAGCAACTTTCCGTGCCAGTCCTGTTCAGGGGGCTGAGAGTGGAAAGCATGGCAGCTAAGCTAGACAAGCTCTGTTGTAGTGCAAGGAGAGAAAGCGAGAAATAGCTGGAGAAGAGTGTTTTTTAACTCCACGTTTTTGTGTTGGGATCAAAGTCAGCTCTGTAGTGTGGTGTAGCATTTCTCCTGTGACTTTACTGCTGTGCAGCTTCCTCTGAGCCCTTCATTCTAAAATGTGGCCACCATCCAAAATCCACTGCCTGGTGCTAGATAAAATAGTATAAACTACAGACAGTTTTTCAATGCTTTCCTGGGTATTGGCAGAATTAGAATTGTGGTAAAATGGAGCTGTGGCAATATACTCTGTTTTCTTCGCTTTTCAGAGTTGCATTTAATATGTATGGATTCATTCCAGGTGGTGGCTGCATTTTATGTTTCTTCTAGTGCACAGAGTTTTTTTCCAAGGGCATCAAAACAATGCAGTTTCGTGGAAAACCTTGCCTGCCCTGCTGGGAGTTGCTGGTTGAAGTTTTAAACATCAAACATGCTAAAGCAAAATGGTTTTGTTTCTTCGCTCTTCAAATCCAGACATCAGACTGAGCTTTAAAAAGCTCAAACACAGCTTGTGGTGCAGTAGGATGTCGATAATGAATCTGTTATTTCTTGAATGTCTTTTGATACCCATCTTGAATACACCATAATTAAGATGCTTTAGAGAGATAGAAAGAATGCAAAGGAAGGCACAGGCCATTACAGTCAGACCTGAGGAACAGACGGCAAAGGGTTATAAAAATCAAAGTGCTCTGCATGCTTCAAAGGGATACTTTCATATTGTGTCTTTCTTTTACATTCAGCATGATCTACACTCTGGTGAGCTCTTAACTGAAAGGTCATCACTAAAGACTGAAAACAACAAAGGCTGGAGGTGCAAGGACGAGTGAACCAAGGGATGCATGATTAAAAAAAGCAAAGAAGAAAACTTTGAACCCAAGCAGTAAATATGGTACATGAAAGAGAGATCCAGCAAAGAGAAGAAGAATACCATGGCAGAATGGCTGAGTTAATTGTGTTTGTCTCCTGTTTCTCAATGTATTGCAGCAATTGATTTTCAAAACCCAAGCAAACAAAAAAATTGCAACAACGTGGGCCAAATTATACAACTATTCACCTCTCCAGGGATAATGCTGCTTGGTTTAGTGGATTCATTAAAACTATAATCCCTGTAGTCCCTACTGTCTTCCAGGAAGCAACATTTCTTTTCTTAAGGACTCTTCTGGACTGAGGAAGCACAGGACAAGATGATCCTACACAGAAAGAAGAGCTGTACAACACATTCTGAAAACGGGCACTGAGTGGACTTCAGATAAGATGTGTGACTGTCCTGCAGGGCTATTCGCATGACTCTAGTCAAACAGGGATGTCAGATCTCATGGAACTGCTTCAGTGGTTTTGGTTTGTTGGTTTTTTCCCAACCGAAACAACAAGAACAAAAGAATTTGCAGGTTCAGTGTTCTGTATTCTAACTGTATGCTGCTCCTGCAGGTGCACATCAGTATATTTCTGTACTTCATTTGTGATGCGCCAACACCATACAGTGAGGTGTAGAAATACATCGGGTTTAACCTAGCTGGGCTAGGCACTTACCAGGATAGTGTTCCTCTGAAAAAACCCCAAACCAGGTAAAAGCTGCATATATTTAAAGAGGATTGTAACGTAGCTATTATATTCATCACAATGCTGGATAGCAAATACTGGACCAGCTAGTTGTGGTCTGTAATTCTGTTTTGCAGTTTTACTTCTGCTGTAAAATTTAAGCTGGAACAAATATACAAAATGTCTTTGTCTTGTATGAGATTCCTTTTGAAAGATGTTCAGTTTTTTATAATTTAAAGGTTTTAAAATTTTGTCATAGAATTCTCATTCAAATTAATTTGTATGGGCCGCATATCTTTATACATATGTATGTGTACACAAATACATATCTACATAAATATTGACAATCTATTTACATTTTAGGTTCGTCTGTTTGACTGACAGGTCAAAGGCATCAAGTGTCCAGAACTGCTGCTAAATATATTTCAGTGCTGATGCAGGTGAACCCAGGCTCGTTGCCTCAGAGTCACTGGTGCTGTGGGTAGTAGCAAGGCTGTGAGCTCGAGACTAACACCAGAGCATGCACAGACACTGCTTGGCTCTTGCATTGGGAATGAGCTAGTAAGGTAGGTTTTTACCAGAGATTGGCAGGAAACAGCATGGGGAGGCCCATCTGTCCCCTGGCTTGTTCACAGCTGGTCCTGGTAGCACGAGCTGGCTGCTCACCACATTTGGTCTGGCTATTGAGAGCCAATAAAAAGATCCTGTATCAAGCTCTGAGGTGTTTTCAGTCTGGGCACAGGGCTTCAGCAGGAGAGATGCAGTCTCACAATGGCTGCTGAGTCATCCTGTGTCTGGCATGTTCCATATGGAGCTGGAGTTACTGTGTGCCTGCAGTGCCACGGCTCACTCTGGTTTGATCTGGCTACGTTAACAAATTTAAGTCCTGTTAACCAGTAAAGCACAGTGGCTGCATGCAAACTGGCTGCTCCTGGACCATGCCAGCTCCCAAATCCTGCCTGGGCGTTGCTTGGAACGGAGCTAGCTGGCCTGTGCAAACATTATACTGGGGTCATTCTAACAACATTTATATGATGAGGGTATCCCAAGTTATGCCTTGAGTGGCTACCTAGAAACAGAGACTAGACAGGAGTAAGGGAATAAAGGTAGGTATTTATTTGAAAGGCCTTCAAAGGTACCACCCTGGGGAGCCAGAGGCTGCTTCCAAAATGGATCCCAAGATGGACAACGAGTCACGAGTTCTTCACACTTCTATGGGTTTGGTCCATTTGCAAATCAGCATACATTCACCAATTAAAACTTTAGCTAATGATGTAGTTTCAATTTCTCCACTTCTCCCATGGCCCTAGTTCACACCTTTGGACCTAGGACAGTCTGAGTGCTGTTGAATAGCAAGCTCAGAGAAACTTTATTGTGTCTGTCTGGCCTAAGAGAGCAGCTAACGAGCTACAAGAAACTTCAGAGTTATACACTAGGCAATACAGGATTTAAAAAATATAAAAGTTAAAACCTAAGGCATCATTCTTTAATTTACTAAAGTTTCATTATTTAATTTTCAGTAGTTGTTACTGGATGTATTTTACCTTCATACAATGTAATGTTCCCAGTTCTAGAAGCATAAGGCTGCCAAATCAGACATTGAGAAGCTGACTTGGACTCTGGTGGTTCACAGGTTTGGACTGCGCACACCACAGAGGTGGCTGAACTGCTCTTGAAATCACACTGGCCCTGCTGGCAATACAGATCTGTTCTCCTGGAGTGAGCCTGAGCTAAGAAACTTCACTGGATCATTCCAAAGTTGACAGATAAAGCTCTGCTGCTGTGGAATAATTAATGCACAACCCATGAAAAGCTGATGATTGTCTGTAACTGAATTTCTTCTCTGCATCCTAGCTAAAGCATTTAATTCTACAGAAGTATAGGAACTAGATTCACAGGAACAAATCACAGTGAATAACTTCTAGATGTCTTGCTACCTCATAAAACTTTCATCTCTGAGTAGGTGACTGAATCTTTCCATGCATCTTCTAGGATTGCATAGGAGATGAAAAGAAATTAATTCAGGTTTCCTATATTCCAAATACATGCTTTAAAGTCAGTTTCATTGAAAGGCTTGGAATGTTGTGACGTTGGGTGGGTGAAAGTATGACCACTTCTTGGCTGAAAACACACAATTTTTAAACCCTGAGGTTTAGGGATGAGCTGGGCTGCTAGCAGGTCAGTTGTTTGCCTGTGGGGCTGAGTAGAAGCTCTGTGAGGTTTTGTAACTGGCACTGGCATGTAATTCTTGACCTTGCACAAGAAGCAGCTGTGTGTGTGGGTCTTCTGAATGTAACCTCAGGTGACTTCAAGGACTTGAGTGGACATGCTAGGTCATTTGGAAGGGGTTCTCTGTTTCAGGCAACGTCATCAATATACTTCCCGAACTCCACCGGAAAGCAGAACACTTCATTCGATCCTACTACTGCTTTGAGTGAGAGTTTCCAGGATTTCACTGCTCTCCTACTAGAAAATGTTTCGCATTTCCAGAGTAAATTTATTCCTGGATAATTTATTCCGTTTGCTTTTGAGCCAACATTAGCCTAACTACACCCTCTCTCATGCTGCTTAAGATTTCAACATATAGAGAAGGAAGTCCTTTTTAGGCTCCATTCTGTTAAAAGTGAGCTGTCTCATGTCCTCCCATAGAAAAGTCTCCATTCTCCATGTCTTCTTTAAAGGATTTCTTTGCTGTCTTTCGAATCAAATTAATCTTTCTTAAAAGTAGATAATCACAGCTGTTCAGAGTATTCTGGAGAGTATCTTGCTCCAGCTAGGCCTTGCTGTGAATGGACAATGAAAGTGAACATTCTCAGTTCTTTCCAATAATACTTGTTCAAAAAAGTAATCACACAGCTCTCAATAGCATTTTGTTTCTCTTCTAGACAAATCTTAAAGCTGATGGAAAAACTGACTAATATTAGGATACTTTCCCTTTCATTGAATTTTGGGTGCAGGGCCAGGAGTTGGACTCGATGATCCTTGTGGGTCCCTTCCAACTTAGGAGATTGTGATTCTGCTTTAACCAAAGCAAGGGAAGTAAATTGCGTAGTTGTTGCTGAAGAACAGAAAAGAATGCTGTGATCTTTGGTCACAAGGAAGTGCCTTCCCCATGTCACACTTTTAAGGAGAGATAATCTGTGCTATTCCTTGTGTCTCCAGTTCCTCCTTGTTGGTTAGTCGAGGCTGGAGATTTCCTCCCCAAGCCTGCTTTCTTCCTGTCTCTTTTCCTGGAAGGGTGAATGTCACTACTTAAGAGCAGACTGCTCTTCTCTCACATGCACTGGTGCTAGAGATAAAACCCAGAAGAGACATCAGAAAACACATCATCACCCTTTGCTCCTTCAGGAGCAGGTGTGCAATGAGCATGTGCTTAAATGAGTATTCATTTTCCTCATCTGCACCATCTGTGAAGTGAAAAATGTGATACCCACCTTGTGAACTCTTCCCATACATGTTGTACTTTTTTTTTTTCTTTTTTTTTCTCCTTTTCTTTTTTTTTTTTCCCCAGTAACTGGTGAATCTGCTTAAAGGAAAAAGGTAAGAGGTGGAAAAAATGGGAGAGGAGGAGACCTGCATGAGCTGCCTACCAAAGTGGTGTCTACACAGGGTGCTGGCCTTTAGCTGCCTGTTCCTGGAAGGGGTGAAGGGCAAGGTGTCCTATTTATAGTCAGATAATTGCAGTGATGCTGAATAAAATTGTTGCTGCTCTGCCTGTTTCAGTTTCAAATACAGCAAATCAGTGCTGATAGCAGAATGCTTCGCCTACAAATAATTAACTGTACTTAAGCTGTCAGAAATGTTTTTCCATCTGCTTCCTTGAGCCGTACTCTTCCTTTTGCACTAAGCCACTGAAAGAGGAAGAAAAAGTTCTTCAACCTACACCCTACAGAAACTGCTCTGAGGTTGTTATGATCTGGCACTGCTGTTGGGGTCATGAGTAATCCTACATTATTAGCAAGGGTATTAGCAATCTATTGCTTTGCCTTTCTCCATTTCATCTCCACACAGATATTTTTGCCCAAAAAAAAAAAAAAAAAAATTAAAAAATTTTAAAACCTCAGCGCATGATCCAAAATCCTTGAATTTACTGGAGGTTTTTTGTTGTTTCCAGTAGGAAACAAAAGGAAATCAAAATGTTTCCATTTAATGCCCAGTCCTCTAGAGCTACATGGGAAATACGTTCACACTGGAAAGGCTCTATGGTTTTGCTAGTAGGGATCCCAGCTTTTAGATCTTGATACCACATTCATTTAACTGAATTATGAATGGAAGAGGAACCTGCATTTTCTGGGGATACAGGTAATATTTCGATGCACAGGCCAAACTATCACAGAAAGTTATACCAACTTGGTAAAAATCTGGCTACATGGAAGTTGATAGAAATCATACCTTTTGTTGAGCCCGACTTACCACCACACAGTTTCTACCAAGAGGTTGGTAGAAATCAAGAACAGAAAAAACCCCAAACAAACACAATAAGTTTAGTTAATCAAAATATTAAAGCTTGGGTTGCTACAAATAGGAGATGAAAGGGTCAACATACAGCAAGAGTTGGGGTTTTTTTATTCTTTGGGAAGCAACAAATATTACGCTGCTATCCATTCTGCACTGAACTTTACATCAGTGATCTCAGTCCAGATTCCTGCTCTGGTGAGTTTTTTGATCATTCATTGCTCATGAACACATTGTTCTGATTTATTTTTGTGCTGCTCAGTAATGCAGTTGTAGGTGGGAAGGAGGGAAAATTCTCCCATGAAATACAATATTTCCCTTCTTTCCTCCCAGATAACCTATGAACACACTCTAACAAAATTCTGATGATGTGTTTCAGTGGTACACCTCAACCAAAGAATGAAGTTCTTTGCTGCAGACAATATTCTAATGCAATTTAATAAACCACAGTTCTAGAAATATTTTTTAGTGCTTGCACACTTAAAGTAGTTGTTTTATTACCATTTATTGCTGGCCACATTCCCATGTAAGAGAAAATATACATCTGTGGCCCAACTCCATGACTTCCTGTGTCGTCAAACTCTCAGTAAGACTCTGAGGAATGTAAAGTGCTTTTTTTTTTTTCCCTAATCATGAGACCCCATATTTGAGTAATATGTTATGGCAATGGAATAAAGCATTAAAAGCCAAATTATCTTTAGTCTATATCTTGAAGAGATGTTGTTCCTTTTTTCCTAGAAATTATCTTTAATATCACCAGTCTCTTGACGGATCTGAAGAAATCTGCCTGTCCCACTGTTCTGACAATTTTAGTCTTTTTCAACAGATTTGCAGCCACTGATCATTAGTGTGAAACACTGACTGGAAAGAACAACTTTTACAGAGAACCCCAAGGTTTATGGAAACAAATTACACAGAAGTCCTCCAGTCTTACAGAACAGCTCTCACCTGTGCATAGTAATATAAAGTACCAAGCATATAATAGTACAAGTAATACATAGTACAAGTCTTACAGTACAAGCAAAGCAGAATTTCTCTCTTTTTTTCTCTCTGTGTTCTATCTGTAATTAATTTTTGATAATACAGTAGTTTGCTTGTTGTAAAAAGCTATATAAGTTATAAAACCAAGAATGCAAAGTTTTTCCATAGTTATTTCTAAATATTTCAAATAATTTCTGTTTCTGACAGTTACTGACAGCTTGCAGTTACTGGAGGTGAAAATTGTGATGTTAATAGTAGCTTTAGCAATACATACATTAGCTTCTTCTGGAATAAGAATCCACGTTCTTTTCTAAAACATATTTAACACCTTTTCAGACCTTACGTGACTCTCGGTATATAGCAAATTTAAGTGTATTACCAAAAATCCAAATGAAATGTAACTACAAAATACAGCAAACGTGGCAAATTATGTACCAAATTTCTAGAGAGCCTTCCTATTCAAAGGAAATTTCTAAGTTTGATGTAATTTATTTTGAGTCTGTGGACCAAGACCCAGCTGAATGTTTGCATTGTCAAGAACAACGGTTCTGCAAGAACTTGAGCAAATACAGGCTCAGCTGTACCACAATACAGTTCCCAGCTGCCCAGAAACATCTCGTCCTGCAGCCACATTTCCTATGGAGCAGATGCCCCTCACTTTGTCACTTTGGATCCCTTGCCCTTTTAGAAGGTAAGAACATCACGGTGCGTTACTGTTCTTAGCCATTTGCAGGCACACACTGCTCTCCGAGTTGAAAGACACCATCAAGAAAGAGCAGTTTTCACTGACCTGTTCTTGAGCTTCAGCTTTGACTGTTTTGGAGAGGTTTTTTGGTATTTTTTTCACTTTGTGTATGAAAGGAAGATTTGTTTTCTATGCACATGTTCACTCAAGTACTCAGATTCTGTTCTCAAATGACCACAAATTCAGAACATCTACTTAACTGGAAACTGTGTTTCAAATTATTAACTTCTCTACACCAACAAAAATTTTGAAAATTCCTAAATGACTTCGGAGTGCAAGTCTTAGTTTTCACAAATATATGACTATTTTCTTAGGATCCTAAAAACCTCTTGAAAGTGAGCAGAAAGACTTGTCCACCTACCAGGACTTCAATACAGGTAATTTCCACTGGAAATGCCCACAGAGGAAGTTGATAGAGAATAGTTGGTGTGCTCCTCGCTACCCTTTCGATTCACTTTCCCAGTAGAGAAACGCCTAGATTCCTAAATACTTTTGGCATTTGAAAATGCTGTTTGAGTATGGTCTACTCATTTCTGTTACCTGCAGGGTACATGCTCTAACCACCTAACCAGAAATCCTGTTCTAAGAAATGAAGTTCTTGTCATTGAGTAACCAGAACTGTGAAAATGAGAGTTAAGTTCTTGCCCCTTCCTTTGTCACTTTGGGCAGACACTTAGTCTCTCAGCTCACCATCTCCTCACTGGAGGAGGCTGCACTTCCCTTCTCCTTCATTTTGTCTGTCTTGTCAGTTTAGATTACGAGCTCTTGTGAGGTGGAGGCATTCCTCTCTCTCTGAGTGATGCCTGGTACTGCACAGCTGAAATCAGGAATTACATGTCTATGTGGTATTAGAATCCCAAATAATGAATACTTGTTCTCATGGGCGGAAACAGTGGAATTCAATGGAATTAGTCAAAATGCATTTGTTCTACTGCCACCAAGATGGGTACCTGGCCTGGGCTGTTGCTGTGCCTCAGGGCCTGCTGACAAACTGAAGTGTGCCTCAGCCTCTGAATGCTTGTGTACTGTAATTTGATGTTGCCAGAAAGCACTAAATTGTAAAGAATAGTGATCAGAACTGCTCCCCATCTCAGTATTTTGCACCCTTCCAATGCATTTTGGCTTTACCCTGTTATCATCTTCCTTTATGACACAGTGGATCCTGTTTCACTCATCTTTCAGTGCTGCATTTGAAGCAAACCCAGTGCAAGCACAGACTAAAACAGTGGCACTGGTTCTAATCTAAATCCTTCATCTGCTTGTGGACATTTATTTGAGAATAAAATTATCTTATTTTGGTTGTAACTAGGTTGTAACAAAGGGAAATTAGCTATTTTGATAGACATCCTTTTCATCCTGGAATATAAATAAAGCCACGTTGGTACATGAGTTTGATGTTTAAATGTGCATTAGCACAGATTTGTTAATAGAGTAGATCAACAGCATAGAAGTTGCCTCAATCTGGCAAAGGATGATATATTTTTGTGGGTATAACCCAGCTGCAGAACAGCAGAGCTGCGTTCACAGAGGGAAACGTCCTCTTTACAGTCATTGGTGTAACCTTTCATGGCGTGGAGTTGTGCAGGTTACCGGGGGGCATTTGGCCTGTTTTAACCCTTGTTTCTTCCACTACAGATTATATTATCCTTGAATTTTGCCACCTGACATTTTGGTTCTAGATCCTCAAGTTCAGCCTTGAATCAGACTTGTTAAAATCCATATTGATACATATTTATATTGTCTAAGACATTGCATGAGATGAACTCTATAGGAATCTGAAGTGGGTTTTATATCCTCTTTATTGTCTATTTATAGGCTCTTCAATACTTCGGTATTTAATGACGTGCTCCTTTATATGCACATACACAAGCCATTTAAAAGCTAAATAAATTCTTGTCTGTTAATATAATGAACAAAGGGAAGTGCTCTTCTGTTATCTTTGTGTCTTATCTGCCACATAAAGCAGGTCCAAACAGTAACATAACTTATGGGGTTATACTGAACTAGAAAAAGAAGCTGTATCTCTAACATGTTAATTTAGAATACATTTTTGACAAGTGCTGCCAGCAGGTTCAGAGTTGCTGCTGTGGGGTCATTGTAAGCCACTCCACCTCGGGTCATTCGAGAGCCTTTTTTCAAGGGATGTCAAAGATGTTCCCTGAATGCGCTCGTTCTCTGACTCTTTGGGCTTGAAAACCTAAATGCAGTTAGCAAGGTCTGCAGGAGAAAACAAAAGCTGATCAGTGCTGCCTGTCACCCACAGCGCCGTCATACTCCCAGCAGCAGGCAGTGCTTCGGCTTTGAGTGTCTGTGGAGGAGTGTGTTGTATTTTCTATCATGGGTTCGCCTTATGAGAGCAGGCCGTGTCCCTTTATGTTAATTATTAAATAAGATTGTTAAGTTGTATTGGAAAATGTGACTCATTCTTTCAAAACCTGTTGCCTTTAAGTAGAAGCAGTATTTATCCTCCAAGAGCTTCCTGAAGTGGTAGTGGCAGCAGCAGAATTTTAATGTACCCTCTCTCATTCATCATTTGAAGTCTACAACAACAAGCGATGAATCTTTGATGAACCTTGTCAAGCTTCCTTCGGATTGTAATAGCGGTTTTATAAGCTTCAAAGAAGTTCAGAAGTAATTTGCTATGACTGTATCTACTTCTTTTAATCTGTGAGCACTCAGCCCAGCACTGATACATCACCGGATTAGACAGTCTTGTCTCTGTATTTCTGGTGTAAATGAAAACCTATGTACCAGATATTACAAGTATATTTTCCAGAGAAATCCCAATAAAATCTGCTGGACTGCAGAGACCCTTTTAAATATATATATATTTAAATGTATATATATTTGCTGTTAGTGTAATAAATCTATTGACAGTCTCTAGAGACAATCTCTTATCCTGGAGCACTGAGAGCAATTATGAATTGATGATGCTTCTTTTCATTCAGTTGTAGGGCTCTGTTTTCTCTCTGCAGCATGTTTTGACACCCATGAAACACACTTCTATGTCCAGCGTATATCTTCTACTGAGAGCACGGTACAGATTTTATCAGAGATAAACAGTGTGTTCTCAAATGAGGACATTACTTTTGTCGTTTCTTGTTTTGTCATCTTGTTTCTGTGCCTCGCTGTGCTAGAGGCTAGAGTCGGAACTACTGAGCACTCAAAGACCTGGAAATTTGTTTACTGTTAGCACAACCTTTGCAGTCACCAGTATTGTTGGCTACAAAAATAACTTGTCCTTTTAGGAGAAGTTTGCCCTGCAACTTTATGACTTGCAGAAACTCTGGATATAGTTTCTCTCCTGGATTAAGTCACATCTGCACGGCTGTCGTGTTTCAAGCCTCTCATAAAGACAGAGCAGCCAATCTACAAAAGATTCTTGGCACTCTGCAAAGCCCAAACGGAGCAGAGCTGCTTCGCCACGTCCTTGCCAATGACTGGGGGCGATGTGCTCTTGGTAGGAATCCATCCTGCCTTGCAGATTCTGACTGCTGGAGTGGTTCCCGATGGGGAACTGCTATTAGCTGGCCCAGGCTGACATCAGCTCTCTTATTGTGTTAAATGATGGGCTACTCTGGCAGTTCTAGCTGTGTTTCTCCAGTGTTTCAGTTCAGCAGTACATCAAAGGGATAGAGTAACGCTGGAGAGGTGCAGCAAAGTTGTTTAGTGATTTTCTGCTGGTTGGTGGTGAGGCTACAGACTCCTTAAATCTGCTCAGGGCAGACAGGTATTTATAAATCCTACCCAAGTAAGAATATTTCAGTTTCAGTCACTGATGACTTAACAAGGCTGTATGTGCAGAGCTGAATTTATGAGGGAAACTTCTTTTTCGATAGTGGGTGAAAGAGATGACCAAATGATATTGGAAGTGTGTTCTCTTTTAAGCCTGACTTTGAGTCTGCAGTTTCTCCAGAATGTTCAGAAAACTCTCACAGTGTCAGTCTTTGTAATCTGGCTATGAGATTGGCAAGACAGACATTCCTGATGTATCACCTTTACAATATTCATTATCAAATTATGTGGTGAACAGCATCATCTTCTTTTTCATGAGTAATACCAGAATTCTAAGTGTTTCTGCACCTGTTTTTGTATGCCTCATCTCCCTTTCCGTGATACCAAAACTGCATATATTTTTAGTAGGGGTGATTTGAATAATATTTTCGTATTCTCTGTGTTATTCATTGTTCTACTGCACATGCAACTGTGTGTGGTTTTGGTTTTTTTTTATGTTTAAATTGCAGCTGTCATACAGGAGTCTTCCCTGAGCTCTCCAACTCTGACAGCCAGCTAGGCAGATGTCCAACTGGGCAGATTGAACTGAAATGTCCAGTTGGACCAATTCCTTACTTGGATTTGGAGTGCATAACAGCTACTTTTAAAACTGAAATAAAGCTGTGGGTTGGCCCTTGCAACCTCTGCTCTGGCCTGTGATTCTGCAGAAGTAGACAACCCCCTGAAAGACAAATACAACGACAAATAAAAGCATTGCTCATCCCGATTTCTCTAGCCAAGAGTTGCAGATTTGTAGGAGGGAGAGGAGACGAACACAGAAGTGGATGAAGAAAATAGGCTTTGGAGTGAAGCAGGATAGTATGAAAAAAGCAAAACATCTGTTCTTCCCAAGCAGCCTGTTCTGTTCCTCCAATCTGAGGCGGGTGGTTTGTTTCAATAATCAAAGTTATGGGTAGGTGGTCATCTGAACAGGCCCACCAGACTGTTTTTGGGGTAGATTTTCTGTGTCATTGCTGCAAACTTAAGAAGCAGATGAGCTCTTGTGCTCTGACACAGGTTCAGTGTGTGATCATGGCCAACTGGCCCAAAATTTCTACAGTGCTATTATTTCATCCCTGCCATGGAGATGCAAACACCGTGTCTCGACACTGCATTGTACGGTTTATCTATAGCTTGTAAAAGAATTTGAATACATCAAGTGTGACACATTTCACTAATAAAAGAAATCCTCTTCTAATGAAGAGAGGCAGCATATTTTAATATTTCAAATGACAGGGGAGTCTCGGTTTATTTCTGATTACCCTAATGACTTACTGTCAATGAGGCATCACTTCATTTTTAAGTACACTGATTTTCCCCTCCCTCCAAATTTGTTTAAGTGTTGAAACATCCTACTTTGTAATGCATAAGGAAATTTCCTGATGGAAAATACCAGAGAGGAAAGCACATTATCACAACTCACAAGTGCTGTGTACCCTTCAAAGAATTCTGAATGGTTAACAAATTGCATGTCTTCTTATGAAAACTGCATTGGCAGCAGAAGTCTTAAAAATGGCACTGTGAAAATGATGGCATTGTTTTTAAGAAATTGTAAGTCCTTATTTGCATAATAGCCCAGCAAGTTCATCTGTTCAGATCCTGCTTGCAAGAAAACCAAAGCATTTTGTTGGTGTTCCGAGCAGTCCACAGACACGTGGGTTTGTGACACACGGCATAGAAGCTTTCCAGGTCTGACTGCAGGATAGCTCCCAGGGTTATACGACCTGGCTGACTGTTATCAGAGTTACCTGGTTTTGTTCACGTTCGTCAAGTGAAGAGGGAGACAAAGGTACTCTGTAAAGTAGTGCTCCTGTAATCCTGTAATTCGGGTTGGTGAAATCAGTTCCCTGGAGAATCTGTCTGAGAATGAAAGCTCACGTAACCAATATTGGTGCCTGACAACAGATCACTCCTCCCACTTACCACAGTGCACTTGCTGCTCTCAACGGCACAGCAGCTTGAGTTCTGACTTAGAGAAACAATTTCTTATAGTGGATCAAAAATCCATTAATTTTCATTTGGAGTATTTAATTTATTAGACAAGTTGGGCTTGCACAGTTGTACAGCAATTCTATTCTATTTCTAGCTGAAAAAATTACAGTTAAAAACAAAAACCCCATGACATACTGGCTATTTATTATGCTATCAGAAAGTTTGGCTGAAATCTTGACAAGTCCATAAGGAGATGTTCTGGTTCTGTTTTCCTAATTTTGAACGGCAGTTCCCAGGGTGGGACTGGGTGATTCTCATCAGTGATGTGCTAAAGCCAGAATTTCCACAGCCCTTTAAAATCCTGAGGTAAAGAACATAATCGAGTTAAAGTTGACTTGGTTTGGATTTCATTTATTGTAGGAATTGCAAGTCCCTTCCTATCTCCATAGCAGCAAATATTTCAAAGGCAATGTTTATAAACTTTTACTATAACTTATCTGATTCTCTGACACAGTTGTAAGAGTAGAATTACTCTTAATTTTCTACATTAGATTTACTGTCTGAGCCCAAGCTGTGATGGATCCCAAACAACTCAATTTTATATCTCTGTTCTCTGAGAAAACAATTTTGGTTCTATGAGATCAAACTCTTCACTTGGTTATTTGTAATTTGAGAATATTCTGCCTAGGTTCTGATTTGGCTTTCTTGTTTCCAAGTTCCTTCCAGTCATTTGAAGAGGGAAAGGTTTATAAGGTGAAAGATAAGAAGCAAATGTTAATTGCTGTTTATAAATTTAGAAGATACGCTGTTCTTGAAAATGTTTTCTCCACTTTTCTCTGTTGCTTTAGTAGTACCTAGGGGAAAATACGCTGGCTCATCTTCACATAGGAGTTATGATGATTAGCCTGATGTAGCCAGAGGACAGTTCCACTTCCCTGCTGTTTTTATTGCCACTAAGAAGCTTGGAAAAAAGCAAAAGGAAGAAGCTGTACTGCTAAAAGCACCAAAAAATGGGAAAAAAGCTAAAAAACACACATGCACAAAAGAACCACCAAACACAAAAAAGCTATAGATAGTCTAATAAGCCTGATAAAACATGTTAAAACACACTAAAATATCAAAAATTGCTTAGGACACCAGAACACACCAGGCACTGTACACGGCTTCATAGAATTGCAGGGCCTTCCAGCCTGTGTTAGTGTTGTGCCAGAGATGTGACACAGGAGCAGCGCTGGTCTCTGCCACACCAGACACTGAGTCTTACCCCTGTTTCAAGCTGGAGATTCAGGAAGGTAGAGGGGTGAAGGACCAGCCCTGAACTTCAAAATATGTCCCTACAACTTCTTTAAAAATTCCACCTTGCTGATTAGATATTTGCTGCCTGCTTGAGGACTGTGGTGATCCAGGTCCCTCATCCCATGAAGTGCTGACATTTGGCTCAGTGTGGATTAAGCAGCAGGTAGTGGAGGAACTGAACAAAGCTGTCAGCCATCCCCTAAGCTATCACTATCACTCTATCACTATCAGCTATCCACTAAGCACATCAAACATTCTCTGAGAGATTTAAAGAATAATGACACTATTTGCCTAATTACTTGTTGCGTAGTTAACTGATTGTTTTGACAGTAAAATTACTTTAATTTAGATGTCTGATCACATAGGACATGATTTCTTTTTTTTTACCTCTTTTAATTCTTCACTTACTGCCCTGCCACTTTTCCGTTCTATGTTCCCATGGAGTTTAATCCTCATGTCTCTAAAATATTAAAACCACTTGAGGCACAAGGTCAATGTTGCCATGCACGCAGTGAATACTAATGCAGATGCTGCACTTCATATTCCACATTGAGGCTTCCAGGAGGAGAAGGGATCAGGAAGCCTTTTAAGTGCTGCACTAACATTGACAGCTTTATTATAATGTAAATCAAATAAGAGGAAACGTGTTTGACAAAACATCAGAGTTTTTCAGGGTTTTTTTTTCTTATTTAGGAAATACCACATGCTAAATGGGATTTTAGTTTGTGGTCTGTGTTAGCTGGATGCCTAAATGCAGCTGTACAGTGATGCATACAGGGAGTTAACTGTTAGATGGAACACTTGTGTGAATGGCAAAATCTGTACACAAACCAACATGGGCAACAGACTGTGACTTATTTCTTGGCATGTAAAATTGCATAAGTGGAATTTGGAGTTGCCTGGCAAGGGTCAGCAGTTGCTGCTTCCAAGAGCTGCAGTCGCGCTTATGTATTACCACAACAGCTGGGTAGAACTCATAACTGTTTGGTAAATCCTCATATTGTCTCACTGAACTAGAAGGACCTGGCAATAAAGGTGTTTATTCAGCATCTGTGCTCTGGAATCAGGAGGAAAGAATAAAGGTGGTGGTGAGAGAAGCAGACAGGTAATCAGAGGCAAAAATCCACTTAACAATGGAGAAGGACAGACGGGGAGCAAGGGGAATTTGAAATGATAAATAAATCTGTTCTGTCTGTCCATTATGTGTTTCTCACTGCTCACCTGAGTTCCAAGAAAACACAATTCCAAGTGTAGAGACTGGGAAGATTGCAATTATTCAGAGCACAGGAGCGAAATAATCGTGACAAGTATAATCCTGAGCTGGAGTTTGCTCATTTCAATTTCTAATCAGACCTGTGCATGGCACAGAATAAATGATAATTATAAGCACTGCAGGAGCTTGTTGCTGTCATGACTGAAGTCTGATCATTCTGTATCTGTTATTTAATTAAATTTGCTTATAAATTCCACATTACGTGACATTAAAGATAAGACCCAAAGTTGTTCTTTAATCCATCAAAACTTCTAAACCCAAACTGCTCTGTCATGCTTTCTTCCCTGGAAAAACCAGCTAGTAGTTAAATCCGTTATTTTTATCGTAACAGCCTGCTCCTTTCAAACTCATTCATGCATTGAAGCCAAAAGCTGAGTGTTCCATGATGACTTAAACTTTGACTTGTTTTTATTAAGTGTAACGGGTCTGATTAGGTATTTATGGAGGTAATCATACAGCCACTGGTGCAGAGCATCGGAATACCTGCAACAGTATGAAAATTATCAAGATTTCCAGCCTTAGGGGATGGTATTTCTCATTTCAGATTCAACAGCTCAGAGACTGTACAGAAAATGTGCATGTACCAGCACCTCACAAGTTCTTTCCCTGCTTGAGAAAGATCTGTAGGTGGAAACTTGGGGCAAAAATGCAGTTCAGAGAACTGAATGAGACTCAGCTCTGCCACTGCACAGACTTGGGCCTCTGAGGTTTTTTTGGTCTTTTTTTTTTCTTTTTTTTTTCTTTTTTTTTTTTTTTTTTTTTGGTTTTTTTTTTTTTTTTTTTTTTTTTTTTTTTTTTTTTTGTTGTGTGTGTGTGTGTGTGTTCATTAACTTCAACATAGCCTGAATTTTTAGAGAATTGAAGGGACTCAGCAGTGAAAGTGGCCACTTCTCTGAGGGATTTGTGCTTCTATGTGTCAGTGACTACTAAATGCTAACATTCCTTACCTTCTTGAGAAGAAGCCTTAACGTCCCAGATTCCCTTGTGTTAAATATCTGGAATTATGTCCCTAGAGGCAGTGTTGAGCTAACTTTTCTCTTCAAAAGAATTAATTTACTTTTTGCATATTATGTTTGCTTTCCCCAGACTAACTTAGAATTTTTTTATTCTTCTTACAGTTTTGATGTCTTTTTTCCCTAACACAAAATGCAAACTATCAATTGATGATGTCTACATGAGCTAATAAACCTCCCTTTTTTCCTTTTAACAGCAAAATGTATTCTGACACATCAACTAATTGAAATTAGTTTCACATAATGGTCATTTGTTCTAAAAACTATTTCCTAATATTAATCACAGAATGGTTTGTATTGGAAGGGACCTTAAAGGTCATCCAGTTCCAACCCCCCTGCCATGGGCAGGAGCACTTTTTCCTTGACCAGGTTTCTCAGAGCCCCATCCAGCCTGGCCTTGAACACTTCCAGGGTTGGTGCATCCACAACTTCCCTGAGAAACCTGTTCCAGTGTCTCACCACCCTCACAGAAAAGGATTTCTTCCAAATATCTCATCTAAACCTACCCTCTGTCAGTTTAAAAATATTCCCTTTTGTTCTGTTCCTAAGTCCAGATCTGCGGTTCCTTACTTACTTGCATTTGGTGCTGTTTGTTATCAAAAGCTGTTGGATGGGAAAAGGGCTGATAAGAATTTGTGATGGTCTGTGAGAAATACAGTGGTTTCACAGTGGTCTGGCCTATTTTATGGGTTGCATATGACACATTCTCTCTTAACTACAAAGGGTCCTTCAAGTAAAAATAACCTTTGGTCTTCGAATGCGTTAACACACGGCAGCACAGAGGCTGTCACACCCCTGCTACTGCTCTACATATTCATGTTCATATTTTTAATGGCAATGGACTGCACTGAGATATCAATTTCAGTTGGCTAAAACCAATTTATATTGGAGATGTGAGTACAGGAGTCTGCATTGTTTTAATTAATGTGGTCTCTGTATAAGTAGTGCTCATCAACCAAATAATTTGTTATATCTTGCACTCAGTTTTAAAGAAAAGCATCCCGTTGAACCACTTTAATCATCTTTCATGAAGATTAATTGCATAGTTACAGTAATACATTGTCCTCTTTGTGAGCAAAATAACAACAAAATAAGAATGAGATTTTGGATGAGAAACCTATCGTTTTCAGTGAATAACTACACTAAATGGCAAAATTAGGTACAACTTCAGTTTCAGCTCTAACTTCACTTTTGGCTTGGCCACATCTCCTGTACTCTTATCCAGTTAGCACTGTGGCTTTGTTGAAAGTGTCCTAGTCAGTTCTAGCAACCTCACTCTTCCTTTTCTCTTTAGCTTAGCCTAGAGGCAGTTTTTCAGACCCAGTCTTTTTTTCCCAGCATTACAGTTCACCATTTTCCCTGTACATTTTGCTTTTTCCGGTGCATGTTACTGGAGGCTGATGAGACAGCGCTTAGTCATTGGAGAAATTTGTGCCTGCAGGGTGCTCTGGCTATGCCAGAACAAAAAATTCCCATATTCCCAGGATTGCAGGGAGATGAGTGTTGTTATTCTGCTGAAGGAAGGGAAGAGGGCAGGCCCAGCACGCCCTGCTATGTTTGACATCACGTGTGTGTGTGAAGCCCTGCAGTGGGTGAGGAACAAAGCACTCCCACCTAACAAAGCTGCTCTCCCTCTGGCTGTTGGGAATGTGATGCTGCAGAGCACTTGGATGATTTTTTTTGTCTGGGCAAACTTGCCAGGAAAACAATGACTTTTGCACTCAGGAACTAGTGGTCATTTTAATGAATTGTCTAAAAAGCACATCTACCAAGGAAAGATTTTCTAGCTGCTTTACTTTGAGCATGCACAGACACACAGTGCCCAGATACTTCATAATTAATTAATGTTTTGTGAGTCTGAGGCTCCTTAATTAGACCAACGATTTGAAATTGCATTCAACAATGCAGGATGTAATTTATATTAGAAATGCCCATAGTAATTATCAAGACTGGGAAAGAGGTGACCCAGACAGGATTTAACTAAAAAATTGTCAGCAAAAGAAGTTAAATAAACACTCAGTGTTCCTGGGAGATGAGAAAAGTGAGTCCCTGATCACTCTCTCACTGGGTGATTTTATGCAGAACTGGTCTGTCGTGCTAATTCAAGGATTACTTCCTGATATTAAAACCCCCCTTTCCTTGTCCTCTATATGGTTTCAAATGGTGAAATCCTTTAACAATATACCTGTAATATTAGTGAGAAGCTGTCAGATTTCTGCATGAAAATAACTGTATCTCAGACAGGGACCTTTATATATATCTTCTAGAGGAAGCACCTATAAATCATTAACTCTCTAATAAGAATTTACTCCATACTGTAATTTTAATTAACTTTTGGGGGTTTTTAAACAGGTTGTCCTAGGTTATGTGATTAAAGGCTTGTCTCTATGGCACAACAAAGCACAGAAACACCATGGCACATGGGGGAAGCCCAAATAACTCAGGGGTTACTGCTTGGGAGTGTGTGACACATTAGTCACTAAACTCCATTTCTGACTACTGTCCTGAGGGAGGGGACTCTGTTCTGTGGGTGTGTGGGTGTCGGTGGGTGAGTTTCAGTGCCAGCAGCTGCGGTGGGGACCAGGGGTCCCAACAGGGGCTGTTGTCTTTGCGTCCACAGTGGAAGGGGCAGGGGTCTGTACCCACCGTCTGGGTGCATGTGCCAGGGTGTAACTATCAAGCAGGACCAGTGGCAAGCAGGAGAAGAGGTTTGGGAGCCAGGTGTTGAGTGGCTGTAGGTCTGGGTCAGGTGCTGGAGAGATCAGCATCACGAGGTGGCTACCAGAGGGAGCAGGAGGTCCAAGCCAGCTACCAGTGAGACCCTGGGGTCTGGGCCTGACTGAGAGCAGTTTGCAGGTCTGTTTCTCTGTGTGTGGGGCAACTGGAGACAAAAGGATCCAAGGGCCAGCTACTGGGGCCATGATGTATATGTATGTTTCTATTTTCACCAAGGGACCTTCCTCTTGATCATCCAGGGAGGGGAACAGGATGAGGCTGTTGGTGCTGCCCTGTGCATGCACGAGTGTTTCTGTCTGAGGGAACATGTGTGGGTGTTTATTTAGCATCTACTTGCCTGAGAAAAGTTGCTGGTGTCTCCTAGTTCCTGTAAGGTGAACTTCCCTGTACATCAGCTACACTGAGTACTGTGGGGGAGAGGGACCAGAGCTGAGGCAAATGTGGGGATAATAAAAGCAAGATACCCTTGGATCCTTCCTTTTCCTGTGGGTGATCTCCACCAACAGCAGCAACCTTCTACAGGATTGCAAATACACGGTTTGCTCTATGAATATAAAAATTATTTATGATACTGCTTTCAGCTTGAATCTTCCAGCCTAGAGAAATGAGGACATTGATGGGCATGAATAATCAATCAGTGGTATATGTCTTTGTCAGCTCAATAGTTTTTCAGCAATCTGGAAATGAAAATGAGAAAAAAATTTCTATGAGCATGTTTGTATTTATGTATTAACGGCTGACAGTTTTAATTATTACTTAATATTTCCATTTAAGGCACCAGGCATTTAGTCATCTGATTGCCCAGGCTCTTCCTCAGCATTGCATCAGGTTTATGAATAACCTGTAATGACAGATGGCAAAGGGCATTTTCTGACAGCTATTGATTCCCTGGAGCTGCTGAGAGATAGAGGCAAATATCTCCATAGCCATCCAAAGGACAGTTACAATACTGGCTTCTCAAAATAAAACCTTTGGCTAACAACATATTAAAATTTCCTCTTCTCCTAACATATCTTTCCTAATTTCCCTCTTTCAGAACCTCTTGAAGCTCTGTGGAATGAAAGCTGTCTGCTTTCAGGCTAGTTAGTCAAATTTGCTGTTTTAAACATGCTTCAGTAATAAAGAAAGCCATTGTCAGCTGTGGACCAACAACATTTTCCCAACATGTTGGCCCAATACTTTCCCTTGAAGAATTTCAGAGTGTCACATGGAACACATCCATTTTCTGAAAAAAAAAAAATCCCAAGAGCTGGACCAGAGACCTGACTGCGTATTTGTTGCCAATATATGCTTCTTCCTTATGGCTTTTTCAAAAACTGCAACACAGACCATTTTAGTGGAGTCCCACACCAGTAGATTGTCTAGCAAAGTATGTGAAATCCATGTTTTTAAAGAAAATAAAACTCGTATTTCTTCTTTTATTAGTACTGTTTGAAGCATATCCTGTGACTTCCCTTTGTGTGTCCTAGACTAGCCCTGCAGATCACTAGAAATTCAGTTTCAGGTCTGCAGAGCCGATGCACATCAGCATTTGCTGTTACATCTTAAATGAAACTCAGAAGACAAAATGAATCCTGCAGGAGGCAAGGCCATCAACAGCCTAATAGGCTTATTTTGAAAGAACTGGGATTTTTTGCTTTTTAGGGCAAAAGCTCAGCTCTCATAGAATGGAAAAATTGAATATAAATTTTCAACATCACTACGTGATGCTAATTTGAAAATCACAGTCTACATGGCTTTTTTTTCCTTTTTTTTTTTTCTTTTAAGAGCTACCATATTATGTGCCAGTTGTTGCTGACCTCTGTATAATGTTTGGGCAGCCTTCCAGGTCCCAGCAGGAAATCGTCTGCCAGCTGAGCTGACCACAAGGTTGACCAAGGCCAGTTCTGAGGGCATTTTCTGTGCTGATGGTACCTGCAAACTGAGAAAGAAATTAATGTGTATGAATTTCACACTGACACTGAAATTTGATGAAGCCTTAATAAAGGAATAATAATGGCATTTAGTTAAAATGGAAAAAGGGTGCAGAACAGTACTGCCAAACTTCCATAAGGACAAATATTTTGATCAGGGAACAGCCCGATCTGCTGTCTTGTCACTTCCAATGCAGCATGTTTAGGGTTTTGTTCACAAGTCTCTCTATCTCTGGCACCCTCTTTTTGCTCTAGCAGCAAACATGAGCTATAAATGCACTTCCTACAGGAGCAGGAAAGGTCAATACACAATTCATGAAGTTTCTCTTCCAGGCCAGAATTCCACTGCACGAAAGGAAGGACACGGGGAGCACTGTTCATATAAAAATACATAGCAAACAAGTCACTTTATTCCATATCTTCTTTCTTCTCCTGGTACTTATTTGCCATGACTTCTTTCTCAAAAAAAAAAAAAAAAACAAAACCCAAAAAACCAACAAAACCCGTTTTCCTGACATACCAGCAGTCTGAGCCAGATGTCACAGCCACCTCAGCATTCTCACTGTGGCTCTTTCAGAGACCTTCAGCCCCAAAGCTGCCCATGAACGTTCCGTGCCTTTATTCAGGGACTAATGAGAAAGAGCAGGAACAGCAGCCGCTTTTCAGGAAGATGGGAGAAACAGAGAGAGAACCTGATAACAGAGCAGTGATTATCTACTGCCTAGATAAGAGTGTACAATTATTACCCAGATATCAGTAAATTTACAGATTATCTGGCAGAGACCACAGTCACTTCCTTGCCCATATCTGGGACAAATTTCTCCCACAGCAGTTCATGGATGCGGGAGACAAAATGGCCCAGAACAGATAAGCAAGTTCTCATCTCCATCACGAGACTGTCACATTGAGAAACTCAGATCTGGAATTCTTGGAAGATGTATAACTCGGCCAAATGTTAACATGGTCCTATAAATTACATTTTTTGCACTAGAATAAAGCTTGATGTTTGCATGTTTACCCTTCCCTGGGTCAACACTAAGGCAGCTTTATTTTTTTTTCTTTTTTTAAACTACTCTATTTTCTACATCAGACATAGCACTGCACAACTGGTCTGCTGTCATCTCACTTAGCCCAGTAGATCAGTGGAATCTTCCTCATTAATAGCCCTCATTCATTATGAATTACATTTTCTGTGTGATAACATGCAATCCAATATGGAAAGTTATTCCAAAATATAAGACAGCTGCAAACCTGTCTGGAAAGATGGACTGTGGTATTTAATAATTATCTTTTATTTGAGTCTATGAATGGAGACTTTATCTTCAAAGATATAGGTTGGAGTAGGAGCTAAGTGTTTCATAAACCCTTTCCCCACAGTCCCACAGTTAAAGCAGAGAAGATTTCTTAGAGAAACTTGTCAGAAAAATCTAAAAAAAGGAGTGGAGAACGAGACTGTAAAAGTGTTCTGTGCTAAAATGAGCTTGGCTTTCCGAAAGGAGGTGAGAGAGCAGAATACACAAATACAAAATAAGTTGTACTGAAACTAATGAAGACTGGCAGTTTCCTGAACTGTGCTTTAATACTCCCTAATCACTCCCCAGAAATATTTCCATCTTCAATTTCCATGCTTGGATTCCTCCTCTCAGCTTCCTCTCAAATCACCTACTAATTAAACAAGACTATTAGCAGCAAGTATTGTGATGCAAGCCAGAATGCAGGTCCTTACTGTTCGAATATTTTATGAGGTATGGGAGCAGACCATTCTTATGGCTCAGAACAGATAAAAATTGAGGTTCTATTACACAAAACCTCGTTTTCCACAAGATGAGAAGTTCACATCTACAGCTCTCGTATAAGTTTAGATGCAAGGGGTCAATTAGTTCAAAATTCATCAAGAAGAAACTGATAGACAAACTTCAAATTTTTTAAATAAAGAATTTAGACTAAAATACCCTATGTGTGGTTTTAACCTAATCTAAAAATTCAGGATTTGAAGTGTCCTGTAAGAATGCATTCTTGTCTTTTCAGCCTCAGAAAAATATTTGCCTTTCTCATCACCTGTAAAAAGAACAAGGAATCAAAAAAATGAACTGTGCCAGAAGACGGGGGATTATGAACTTCTGGAGCTTCGTGCCACGGGTGTCTGAGGAGGATGATGGTATGAGGAGGCTCAAAAAGGGAAAAGACAGGTGCATGGTTGTTTCCCTGCAACACATGGTCAGCAGGTTCACAAACAGACACAGGGCAGCACTACAGTCCCAAACATACATAATCCATAATTCTGGATGTGAGGGGAAGTCAAGGGAGATGGACAGCAGAAGGCAGGTTTGTGTCATCTCCTTAAATAGCCTCTGCTCCTGCTAATATTGGAGACAGAACCGTGGACTTCACCTGTCACGCCATTTCAAAGGGTTTGATGCAGTATTTAAGAGCAATATGAACTCTCCTTTAGTTTCCCTTCAAGACAATCACCATTGAACAATTCATTAAGGAGATTCCACCAACAGTGGCAGGTCTGTAGTTGGTTTTTTGAGTAAAACCACTTTTCTTCTAAATTTCCACATTTTCACTGTTACTCAGTATCAAATACTTCCTGCAGGAAAAGACCTCACAGTAAAAGGCAGCCTTTGAAGTTTTCCTTACAAGGTTCCCAGGAGGAAGACTTTCACTCCCACCACTGCACAGGCATTAAGTATGTAATCAAAATGTATTCATATAACACTCTCCCAGGCAGAAGCCAGCCTAAATAACAAAAATTTAAATGTCCTACATAAAAACACTGTAAATCTAGAATTATCCTATGTATAACAAGGTCATCCAGCCAAAGGGTGCCTGCCTACACATAAGGCTAACATGAAATTTTGTCTTACAAAACATCCCAATTTCCCCAAAGCCTCACTGGCAAAAAAGAAACAGTTGTGCAAAACCTACTTTAACATTAACACTTCAAGGGAGACTCTAAAGGCTCCTATACTCTAGTGCAATATTTTGGCTTAGGACCACTCCTAGAACACCTCTAACCTCTCAGTGGTGCTGCATTTCCAACAGCCACAGCTGCCCAGGCCCCGAGATCTGCCCAGAACTGCACACACAGCAGCACTTTCTTTCCTCTGTGAGTGCACGAGCTAACCTGGCCTCCAGAATTAGCAGAATTCTGGCCACTATTTTTAAAGATCTGATTTTGGACTTCTGGGGACCTGGATTTAGAAAGGATTCAGGAACACACATGCTTTTGTATTTAACTTTACTTGCACAGTATATCATTCTAACAGTAAACTCTCAGTCGGACTTGTAGGGGGATGGAACTGCAGCTACGAGGTTATTCTTCATCCTAACAGTAAGAAAACAGCTCTTGAATTAAATCTGCAGCAATGACTGTCTCCCCACTATGCCCCCAGTGTGAGCTGCATCCTTGAGATCAGCACGCCTCATTAGAAATCAGGTGGTGTTTTGGTATTTGCTTCTGCAGTCTTGCAAATTAAAAGCAGTTGACAAATTAAAAACAGTTAGTTGTGCACTAAGTGGCAAATTAAGCATTTATCTGCTTTGAAAAAATTAATAGTGGGAAACTGTAAAGGCAAGTGCACTTACTGCCATAAGCACTACTTAGATAAAAGAACACGAATTTTTGTAAGGAGGCCAGCAAGAAAAAACAAGAATTTCTGAATATTTTAATCTTCATATTTTTATACACTATCTATGGAAAGTATGAAGGAGTCTGAAAAGATATTTTGAGGATTTTAAAAAATCCTAAATCCAGGCAAAAATAGTCATCTAAAAAATCCAGTTCAGCAAGACCTTTAGCCATGAAAATGTTAATACAGAGCAAAAAAAGCATTGAAAACCAAGAAAGAACAGAGGTTTTCAATCCTGACTTGCAAGTATCATTCAGATATCAGATTTGTTTGGTTTCCCAGTTTAGGTCCCCCTTTTCCATTTCCTCAACTGCTTCAAAATCACAGCATCATCAAAGCCCAGCCATGACAATAAATAACCTGGTGAAACTGTCGAGTGTCATAAACTTCAATATGAACTGCAAATATATACAAAATAACAAAAGATCGATCAAAATGGAGTACTGCAAATCAGCGTCTGCAAAAGCAGGGGTAGGATCTGGCTCGGTATATGCTACCTCAGTGCAAACCCAGCCTCTTCTGTATCCACCACTTGCAAATGCTGCTCTCTGCTGACATCTGGTTAGAAGTGTCAAGGAAGAGCAGCTCCCTCCTTCCTCTGATTTGGCCTTCGTGGTGGACAAGGGACAGATGTGCAATGGGAGAAATGCGTCTGACAGGGTTTCCAGCTCCATCATCTTCATTTCATATGTTACCAGCTTACAGCCCATGTCCCACAGAATTAAATATTCCCACCTCCCGCTGAAAAAGGGACTGATGTCCCAACAGCTTCTCTCTAGAGAAAAAAAAACCCAAACCTGTTTATTTGCATTCCATTCTAAATCTTAGGAACTATTTAAGGCAAATACTTAAATTTGGGATGGACCACTGAAATTGTGTTGCATATTATGTTTTCAGTGATGTTAACAAAGTACATAGAGGAATAAATGCTGCCTGAAGTGTTAGTTGCTATTGTATATTATGTAAAAAGGAATGATGTAGAGAAAATAGAAAGAGGTAAATGTCTGGCCTTGCTTCACATTCAAATTGCAAGAGGCTTAATCATTGGCTACAGTGTCTTTTGTCTGGGATTTGAAATTCAGTGTACTAAGTCACTGAGCCAGGTTTGCTCATTCCTGTGGGAGTTAAGGAAACAACAGCTGAATATAATTGTATGAGGCTGCAAACTTAGCTGATCCCTTGAGCTCAGTGTTCTTATCCTGTTTCTCTAGGATCCACAATTAGCCCTGTGCAGCAGGGCTCAGGCCACTTGAAATTAGGAAATTGAAGGAAAGAGGATTGTCTTGTCCCAGTAGCTGGAATCTCTTCTAAACACACATAGTCTTCTTTAGATCTGGGTATATCCACAGCAGCAGCAGTGCTCACTGGATTAAAGATGAAGTGCAAGATGTGCAAGCACGACCATACTTGAAATTTCAGCCTGTGCTGAAGAGGTTTGCTGAATCCTGATCTAGCATTAATGTGGAAGTTTAGTTTTGCTGAGTCCTGATCTAGCATTAATGTGGAAGTTTAGCCTGTTTCTGAAGGGCTGGTAACATTACTTCTTTTGATAACATGAGAACATCCTGTTTTGAGAAGTGGCACATTCCCTTCCTGTGGTATTACTTCATAAACTAACTTTGTAGCAGTCTGAACAGTTTCAGCAGGGAAGTGCCGTGAGAATTGGCTGTTGAGACAGCTGAAAACAAGGCTGACCCGTCAAACCTCTCCTTCTTGATCCATTCACATTCCAGGAGACCAATGTGCTGCTCTTTCCCCACCACTTCTTGCCACTCAAACAGGAGATTGTATTCCCACAATCAACACCCTTTCAGACATCACGTGCATGCTCTTCTCTCTGTTTAATACAGAACAGGTGCTTCAAACCAAGCCAACAACCAACTGTGCCCCAGAGCTGATCAGGGCAGTTCACGGGCAGAGTTGGCACAATTGTGGAAGTGTCAAGCTCCAAAGGAGAAGTAATGAACTCTACCCACACCAGACAGGTACCAAAACACTTCAATCATGCCTCAACGGGGCATATACACTAATAATTCTATATAGGTACAACATTTTCTTGATACAGAAGCAGCTATCGTGGCAGTAGCCATGCAGGAGTAATTAGTATCTCTAACAGCAATATCTCACATCTCTGCTAAGAATCAGCTGTTACACATCTGGACAGACCTTCTTCCAGCTGCAGCCCCAAGCTCATTCTCTTAAAGCCTGAGGTGGAACATCGCTGGGGAATACGGAAGGAATGACTATGACTCACTCATTTCATTAACTTTTAGAGCATAGCAAGATGGGAGAGCTAAAAAGGAAGGAAAACTGAAGAAGGCTGAAGACACCATTTACTTTTCTTGAATAGAAACATCATTAAAAACTGCCTATTGTTTAGGCACAAGGGTCAAAACTGACTAGTTAAAGTCTAAAAAATAATCAATAATATATTAAGGACTTAACTGACCAAATACTCTGAGGAATCACTGTAGGAAATCCAGCTGGTGGTCAATCAAAATGCTTGATTTTTTCAATTGCCAGCAAAAAATCTGGAGAAACTAATAAAATGCATGTCTGCTTGAAAAATGTGTGATTTGTTAGTCTCTGCCTGCGTTGTAAATACCTTGGTGTGTGCAGGTCAAAATTTAAAAATAAGCATAATCAAAACATGCACGTTTGGTGCTGTAATGAAGTGGGACATGACATCAAAGACATCAAATTATTGTTATCTCCTTGGCTTATGAAGCACCAAAATCTGACTGGAGGGTGGTCATTGCAGCATTGAAACCTTGCAGTTGAGAGGTGAATGTTGATTTTTGGTGAAAACTGTTCCCTAGCAATGCTGAGTAAAGCCAACAGTAAATGAGTTCATTAATTTCTTTCAAAAATTTCTGTAGTGGGGACCCCCTCACTGAAGTGATGGCCACCAAAGTGAATTTTTTAAAGGTAAAACTATTTGGTACTTCAGTATCTTGAAGTCAATCTGTTGAAAAGTTTTCTTGAGCCCCTGGTGTATACAGTTTATACATGTTTCTTATTGATCATAATATTTTTTCATCATTAAAAGAACAAAATAATCTTCAAGAAATGTAGGGCTATTTTTTCAGAACTGCCAGACCGTCAGAAATCTGAAAAGGAAAATAAAACTTTGCTCAGGACTAACTCATCCATACTTGATTTGACCATACATGGCTTTCCCTGAAGATGTAAATGGTGACTAAGCCTTTATTTGTTAATCCGAAATGCTTACACTCAAATAAAATATGAGTTCTTCAAACACATTACTATGAATAAATCTGGCTTGGTGAATCAGTTGCAAGTGCCATACTAAGAAAATGGAATCTCAAGAGACATAACAAATAATTAAGTCCTTGCAGGAACTTCATCTCTTTTCCCACTAACCCACAGGAGATTTACATGCAAAGCTTGTATTGAAGCTGTGTGTAATTAAGATGGAGCACTTACAAGAACGCAGAAAACTGGAATGCTAGGGGGGTACATAATTTTCCAGCCATTAAGATCTATGTCTTAATTTAGATCTGCAGACTTTTATGTTTATAAAAGTTTTGGGTTTATGAAACATGTACAAAGGATGACTCCTGAGAACTGAGACTTTCAGTATTATCCTACTGTTCTAGGATAGGTTCAGCTGAAAAATGTCCCACTTTAATCCAGGAATAAAAAATTCTATGATAAGTGCTATTATGATTCTGGATGCAATTAATTTGAGAAGCAGTTCTGATAAAGCTTGTTGGCTTAAATAAATGGCATGAATCTGGTTGATGCCTGTAACCAGGAACATTCCACGTGGCTTTGAAACGAACTTCCAGTGTTTCACCTCTTTCTGTTACACGTGGCTGTATTGACACAACGTTTTGTAGGTTTAGGTAGGGTAATTTCCCCCTGTGTGGGAAATCTGTGCTGAGGTAAATCACATTACTGCAAAACTGATTGAAGGATCACATGCTCCTAACCAAGTAAAGCCAACAAACTCCAGATGAACACGTGCACGTTTTCCTAAAGTAATGTATTGCATTAGGGGATATGAAGTAATGTCTCTAAAAGAATTTTGACCCTAAAACATTGCAAATCTAATCTGAGGGCACTCCGGACTGGTCGGGGAATGTCAAGAGGAATGACAGTTTTCCAGTAGGACACATAAGCTCAAATATATTTAAATGAAAGTCTTTAAATCTTTAAATACTGCATTCAGTGTATATAACCAAAGATAACTGGAACACACTTAGCAGCAAAGCTTTCAGATCCACCTGAATCCTACAGATTTTCACTGACTTTTTTGTATTGTACTCATGTTAAGGAATATCAGTAACACACGAAGGTCCCACGGTGTTGGGAATCCCAAGAATGAAAAGGATAAATATCTATGGATTTATATATGAGCCAGCTACTATAGGAACTGATGTGAAAGTTTTCCTCACTGTTACAAAATGCAGACATTTCTAAAATCCTATGTATTTTTGCAGCACTGCCTCCAAAGAAAAACAGTGTTTTGCCTTATTAAAGTGGTGATGAAGTACCAAGGTATGGCCCAGAACAACAAAGGCTGTGCAAGTGTAGGCCCAGCTCCTGAGGCCAAAGCATTCTGGAACTCGTGCTCCAGTGCCTCTCCTCTCCAGTGGAGAAGAGATTTCTTGAAGGAGCCTTTGTGAGTGGTTGTTGCAGAGGTATTGGCAACAACAAGTGTACACTGATTTTCAGGGAAAAAGTGATGGATGACGGTGTTTTCCTGTAGCCTCTGAGGCTCTCCCAGGCCAGCCAGCCCAAACACCCCTTGGGTTTGCTGCAAGGCTGCTCCTCTGTACCTTCAAACCTTGCTGAATCTTCACATGCAAAGCCTGAGCCATCTGAGTGTCACATCCCCTGGCTTTCCTTTTTTCCAGGTGGTTCTTTGGCTGTCAGGAGTGCAGCCTGGTGCTGAAGCGCTTTCCAAATAATGACAGTGACACTGCTCAGGCTTCATCAACTTGGCTGCTTCATGGATGTGACACAGAAGTTGTTCCCCAAGAGATCCTCTGTTACACAGCAAGATGAAGTCTCCTCTCTCCACAGATAAGATTTAAGGCACATGTGTCATGATCTGTTTGGACCTCTCAAGTCTGCAGGACGAGATACTCTGTAAATTAAAGTTTTCTCATCAGCTTGCTGGGAAAGGAAAACACAAGAAACAAAGGCTCCATCCCCTTTGCATGTGAATTCACCACTTAGTTCATCCCCTCCCAAACTGACAAGTTCTTTAATTCATAACTCTCAGCTCATGGTTTGTAACTCATGCACCACTGAGCAAAATAGTTACCTACCAACTGTGAGAGTGCTCATCCTGCCTTCCCCCTCCATCAGTGTGGGCATCCTCTGCATCCCACTGGGATGCACAAAAGCCTGAGCAGGCTGGCTGCTGTTGGAGCTGTTTCAAAAGCTTTTTGAGTGAGCTGACACACCCTCTCCATCACGCTGGCCCTGGCGATTTCATGGCCAGCATGTTAGACCGTCTCATTAATTTAGTGGAAAATTAATTAAAATACTTCATATGTGTATTTATCTCCTTGCCAGGTTAATTTTCAGTCAGATTAGAGAGCTAAGGCTTCTCACCAGAAACTCAGAGTAGTGTTAATCCTAAAAGAAGCACTAAAAATAATACCTTTTAAGAATATGATCACCCCATTCCATGATGTTTCATCAGATCTTTTATGTCTTTGAAGACAAATCAACTTTGAAGTCCTTTTTGTCTTTAGCATCAATGAATTTTGGAATTAGTGTGACACTAAACTTGCATGGATTAAGTGATAACTGCATAATTTACACAACTGTATTGTTGCTGGATGCTAAACTTCTTGTTGGATATATGAGATACTTGATTTGAATGTCAGAAAATCACAGGTATAGCACAGAAATTGCTGCTATTATTGTTGTTAGAATGGGGAAAATGCATTTTCTACCAGTGGAGACACTGAACTTTTATGTAACCAAATGGGTAGAAAAGAATAAATGTTGGGCATCTGACTGGGGGAAAAAGGCTGCTGCCTTGTTCCTTTGCCTTGAGAATGCTTACTGCAGTACAGGAATTTTAGATACAGCCTTGATTTAAGTAAAAAGTGATGTATTCCAAAATGTCTGCAATAAAACATCTACTATTTGTTTTGGCTAAGCAACAGAAGAGTTCATTCAAAACAATTGATTAGTGCTTAGTGTCCAGTGTTCTCTCATACTGCCATGAAAGATAAGAAAGATTTCTACAAAGGTATATCTTCCCTTTGCCACTTTACTGTATTCTTGCCTGTCAGGCTCCAGTCCATAATGTGAAAATTATGCTACTTTAGTTTGTAATTTTAATCTCCTTTCACACAGGTGTGAACATCCTCTTTGGATAATTAAACTCTGTTTGCTTACCCTGTTGTTGATTTGGTTCTCAGATGCTGTTTTCCTACCTGCAAGGTGTGGCAGAGGTTCAGGAAAAGGTTTCTTGGAGTTTGCTGCCAGAAGGTGGCAAGGTGACCACCCCTCTGGGTGGAGCAGCTGGAAGCTTGTTCAAAATTAAACAAAACCTGCATTGCCAGACAAAATAAAACACTGTGATATTTTGCCACCGCTGAGGCCATCAGTATTCATACTTTTAGTCTTTAGTAATGAAGATTCGGAAATGCTTGAGAAAATCTTTTTGAAAGTGGTTGCTGTTTTTTTTCGTGATTCTTTCACTGGTTTTCTGCAGGCCATAATTTAGGAGAAATGGAATTAAGACTGGTGCCAAAATGGCTATGTGAAAGACAGCTTCATTCTAAGTTACTCAATTTTAATTTATTTTCCAATTTCATGTCAGGAAATGAAAAATAAATTGAAATTAACCAACCACAGTAATAATTTTTCAATACCTCTATATGATGAAATGCCATCTTAACACTGTGTTGACTCCTGCACAGGCATTCAAGCATTAAAAAAATCACAGAATCTAAAGATTACTCAGAAGGTTTTTGGTTCTTATGTCTAAATTACTAAAGGAACTAAACATCTTATTTTTTTATTTTGATAGTTTTTGTTTCTTCTTGTTTATTTAACCTTAGAAAAAGTAAGACTATCTCTGGTAATATCTTCCTACTATCTTCCTATGCACTGAATTTTAGGGGGCAAGTTAATTCTTCCAGTTTTTCTCTTTCTTGCTATGACGACTGCATAAAATAACTAGTACTGCCCACATTATACAGACTGCATTCCAGAAAATTATGTAGTGATAAACAGAAGGAAATATTTAGTGGTGAATTTATCACATTCTTCTGGCTGTTTTGGAAACATCAGTAAAAACTTGATAGCTGGATTTTAACCTCTTGCTTAGATAAATATACAACATTACTCTCCTACACATTTGTTACAATGTTTTTTCATGACTTTTTAGAGGGAGATGCTTGTTTCTGGTTGAATCTGGTTTGAATTTCACACATATTTGAAACTGCACTTTATGTTTGCCAGTTCCACACTCCACATTATAAAAATGAACTGAAGAAATCATGATCTTGTTTCATTACATTGCTCCACAAAGTTCTGGGAACATTCGTTGTTACTGGGTATGTGTGTATTTGTGTCACTTAGAGAATTAATGATTGCTGTGATGGAAATGTTTAGGAGACAGATAAGCGAGTTTTAGACTTTTAAACAGAATTTTATTTGACTCTCATTCTTTAATTACACACTTTATGCTAATGCTTAGTTCATATGCATCTCAAGCACTGCCCTCTGGATGTGACTGTCCAAGAAATACCTCGTCCACCAAACAGCTCACCCACCAAATCCATCTCTGTGCCATTTGAAGGGAATGATGTTGTGGGGGACACTGTCAAAGGCCTCACAGAAGTCCAGGGAGGTGACATTCACAGTCCTTTCCTTGTCCACTGATGTGGTCAGCACAGGGATGTTTGTGGGTGCTATAAGTCTCTGCCTAAGATACATTTCTCGTGCATCTGTCCCGTTTGGGAGGCAAAGTTTGGGAGCAGAGTAAACAGGCAGAAACTGGCCAAATAGACCTGCATCTGTCTCCCGACAGCCCAAGTGCTGGTAATGAGCTGTGGTGACAGTGGGTGTGACAGCCTGCAACACTCACATGCATAAATTGCTGTTTGTGCTGCTCCTGGGATGGAAACACTTTCTAGTCTGGAAAATCAATGTTAGAGGAAGCAAGATGAACAAGACCAAGTCAGTTTGAATGCAGCTTTCTCCTGGGAAAATAATTAAAGATTACTTGATCTCCTGCTGTCCACTTTACCAACTTTTGTCTCATTTCCCTTTCTAAATCAACAATTATACAAATGCCAGAGTACCTGTTGGTAACAGCATGGAAGACTTACTCTGATAAAATTTTTAAGGTCTCGTCATCTTGTTGTGTAGGAGCCTAGAATTTTAATCTGGCGAAACCTGAGCTTTATTTTGATGTTTGTCTAGTGCCAAGCACAGTGGATTCTGCTTTATTACTGGGGATTTTTGCTATACATAAGATGAAAATAATAATTAATACAGTGTTCCATTGCAAAATGAGAGTGGTTGCACTAAAACCAGGCTGAATATGGGCCAAATGAGAAGGTGGAACTCAATCTTCATGTTGAGATGGGTAAACAAAATCCCATCACACTTCAGCTATTCATTCTCCTTAGGACCATCCTTTATTGGCATGTAAATAATATTTGTATTGTGTAGGTTTGATGATGAAAAAGAAGTTAACTTTTCACAAGAGATTGCTTTCCCCTTCGGTGGAAATGTATCCTATAGTTGAGATCATTCTGATAGGTTTTTAATTAGTCCTTGTGTTAGGAAGAGATTTCTTTCTGTGGATTCGGGCTGTGCTGAAAGTATATGGATTAGATCTTTCACTTGTACCTAGGGGTAAGGGACAGGGAAAGGCTGATGGACTTCTTCTTCCACTTGAAAAGACAAGTGGAAAAGGCATAAACTGTCAGATTCTGTCTGCCTGATTTTAAAGTTACTGAAATAGGAAAAGTATTTGAGTAAACAGAGTTTTAATTGCATAAAATCTGAAAAATTGACATTTATGGAATGTATCATTAAAAGTAATAGATGATGAATCATCTTCTGAAAAGAAGTAAATTTTTTGTCTTTGCTTGGCATTAGTCAGAGTCATTTTTATTAATTCATGCATTAATGCTTAGCAGATACAAAGCGTTTTCCCTAATAACAGATTTTTTGTAGGTGGCAAGTTCATCAAAATTCACTTGGGGCACTTTAAATGACCTGACTGCAGAATATTTTTTTAGTATATTCAGTCAAAATCAGATTTGCCTTTTGAAATGTTTTGATGTCCTGAAATCATACAACCTTAGATTGTAACCCTTCTATAAATTGTCTCTGTGCATTAAGAAAAGCAATTTTAAAGTTTTTTTTGTTGGACTTGTTCAAACTCTTTGTAATTCTTAAATGTCACACTGAGGCGAGCTCTTTGAAGTTAATGCATGCAATAAATAATGTTCGGTTATGCTATTCCTCATTTTAAAGTCATTAACAAGAATACTTCAAACACAGGTAATGAAAGGCAAACACATTTGAATTGGATGTTGGCTGTTTGCTGTCTTTTCTCTCTTCCTCACCAAGGTGCACACGTGGCCTCACACAAATCACAACCCCAAAAAGAGTGTTTTGATTTGGAGACCACAACATGGCTTCGTTATAAAAAACCAAGAGGTTGTGGTCTTAGCCCACTTGTATTTTTATGGTGTGTATTCCCCCACAGAACCTGAGCTAAAGATTTTGTTACTAGAGCATCTCCTTGAAGAGAAAACCTCCCTCTGGATACCCCAGTGCTGCTACCAAAGGCTGCTTCTCATCATCTTAGTCCCTCCTGCTACTTAGTGTGACATATTTTAATGGTGTTCTTTTAAAGGAATTATCTGTAAAACACAGGAATTTCTGGTATTATTTCAGTTGTCCTAAATTCTCAGCTTTTGGATCACTCATGGGTTCAGTTATTTATGCCATTGAACAAGAGGTTATATTAATACAGACAAAATTGTCCGAGATCTACATAAATTATTTTCAAAGAGTAGAGAGAGTTTAAAGGAATCTTACGTAAATGAAAAAGAAAACAAATATTCCAGGAAAGACCAAACACTGAGCAATTCTCTGGACTTGCTAGGGTAGAACATAAGACTAGGCCTTTCGGAAAAAGCTGTATTTAATTGCTTGAGGATTTTCATAAGCGTTAAAAAACTGTCCTTCACTTCCTTTTTTTTTAGTAAAACCTTTAGACAGCAAAGTAAATCATGACTATCAAAACCAAAGCAGCACTGACGTTCCAGCCATCTCCCTTGATGCCTTTTATGTTCAAGGTCTGTAAGTCTCCCATGGCCTGACTGATGTGAAGGGCAGCTCACCAAGGACCTGTTGGAGGCCGGTGATAAAAGCCACCAGGACATCCTTTGGCACCTCAGAGCTCTCTTGCCCCTGGCTGTTGTTCTTGAAATTGTGGCGAGAGTGGTTTCAGCCTTGCTAATTCCACTGCTGGTTACCAGAGTGCTGTTACTTACAGTGACTGCTCCAGTGCTTGATTGGTCATACACAGCCCGTAATTGATCATACACAGCCCGTAATTGATCATACACAGCCCACAATTGGTCATTCACAGCCCATAACTGGTCGCTGTGCCCCTGGAGTGCCACATTCGGCTCCATCTCAGGACTTGTGAGCATCAGCATTTGTTCTCTATTAAGGAGTCAGTGCTGAACTCTATCTTGCTGACCATGTTTTTTTCCTCCCTCGTGAACCAAGAGGGATTGATCTTGAAAGAACATAATTCAGGTGAATAAACAAAAGAAAGCTGTATTCCTATGAAACTGTTTCACAGCAGTCTGCCTACTTGCAAAGCTACTATCAGAACATCTGAGGAAAAAATTCTTTAACCAATGGATATTATTCTCACTTCTGACCTGGCTGACCAGGTCATCTGTCAATGGGAACTCAACCAGACAAAGTCACGTTACTATGACAAGACCCCTTTTTCAGAAAAAGAGGACAGCTGCTTCCAGATTTCAGAAGGAGCTTGACAAATGGAACAATGTCCTACATGCAAAAATAAAAGCTTAAAGAGTCAAAGGAGTTCTTCGGGAAAAAAACCCACCTGCTAATAAGAAAATAATCACTACAAGGAGAAATACCAAAATATTTTCTTCCAAACAAGATATGATTTTATCAATTATTCTCCTAAGTTTTCACTTTAAAATTTTCCTTAATATTGAAATAAGATTGAAGGTGAAATTAAGATCTGTTATTACAGAGACTGTGAATTTCTGTCAAAAATAGTATTGGAGGAAACCCTGCATTTGAAAACTGAGACCTTCTGGCATTTCTGTTGTTCGGATCTCTCTGACACCATTTTTCTGAAAAGCTGGCAAAGATGGAACAGCCGAATTTCCTCCATTTTGAAATTCCTAGGAATGTTGTGCACTTTTAAATAGAGTTTCAAACCTCAGAGTATTTCTACTTAGTCTAAAATAAAAATAACGCCAGCTGCAGCCTTACTAGAGGCAATTCTTTTACCCCTCCAATAAGAACCAGATCAGGGAAGAAATACAGGGTTTTTACAAGTTTTCTCCTTCTCTGTTTACTGCTCCACTATATCACTGTGCTTGTGATAACTTCAGTGTAGTTAATTTGGTCGTTGAGGTTGATGAATAGCATGGATTTTCCTGTGTCACTTCTTTTTTGGGTATAACATTTCAGGAACAGTCCTTCAGCTGCTTGCCTCCTCCACTTTCATCGTCATCCTTTGTTCTTGTTTGGAACGTCCTCTGTCTCAAGTGTAACGACCTCGGTTATTTTGAATTTTGAAGCTGTGGTTTGCTCCTAGGGGTGTTTTTTTAAGACGTGTGAATTAGGTATGTGCTACCCTTGCTTACTATGACTTTCTAGACTGGGTTTTTTTTTTTAAACTCATTCCGCCTGCAGTGAAATATTTAAATTATTTTGAATCCCTTGTGTAAACACAGGGATCTTGTGATACAGCTTCAGCAACAGACCTATGTGCAGCCTGTGCCAACCACCCTTATTTTGTAAGGGGCTGATCAGGGAAGGAAGAAGACCTGCTTTTCACATGGTTTGCAGAAGGTTCAGCAACATTCACAGCACAGCCACTACCCTGAAGGTCACTCCAGACCAAAATGTTCATTTTATATGGAGAAGATGCACAAAAAGAGAATAGGAGATTATGTAAGAGAAAAGATAACGTACTGCAGGGTAACTGCAGTTTCTTGACAAAATTCCCCAAGAGGTCAGGCTGAAGTTTTTCCTGTGTGAACCTTCTCCATCTGGTTTGGGGAACTCCACAGGAGCTCACGTCACCCATGTTCCTTACTATGGAGGCTGTAATGAAAAAGGGTGAAAACAGTGTCTAAACTCATGCCCAGATTGGGAGCTGCCTGTAGGAACAGAGTTATTCTACCAAAACATTGCACGTGTCACAAGATTAAGAAATGCATCTCAAGTGGTGATGGTGCTTGAACTGTAGAAGTTAATTTCTGAAAGTTTATATTTAAGTCCCAGAAGTTTGTGTGCTGCTGTAGAAAGTGAAGCAATATCAGTCCGGAAAAGTTAACTTTATAATAACAAAACATCGAGGGAGACCCCAAGAGGGAAGCAACACTGAAAGTGTTGATACCATAAACCAGGGATTTTCAGGCAGGCTTTGAAATAGTTTAAAATGATTGTACAGAATAACAAGTGGGGAAAAAAATAAGAAAACACATTTGTGTGCTCTTTATAGCATTTTGCCTCTCTGACAACTCTGTTTCTCGGAGCTGAAGTAGTTTAAAGTGTGTTTAAGTTATTACTGGAAACTGAGTTGCTTATTCTCTCTCATCTTACATATGACTGTGCACCCTTCAAGAGCACTGCAATTGCATGTAGAATATATTAACGTGGTCCTTCCCCTAACAAAGTCCTAACAATTCTTAGCAGACAATTGGCTGCAGTTAAGAGTTAGACATTTTTAATGTACAGAAGAGAACGTACAGCTTTTTCTCTTGCAATGTTAAATCTGCAGATGGCAACTCCTCTGTCTCTTTGCAGTTGAATGGCACAAGCAGAACTCTTCAGCAGACAGTTTGTACTATTGTCTCAGCATGGTGAATAACTGCAAGCATCAAAATCAACACTACAAAAGGAAGGGACTTGGGAAGGTTTCAAGAACATCCTAGGTAAGTATACAAATGCTCTGCTCTAAGTTGTAGGAATGGCTACTGAAGAGCCTATCCACATGATCAAAGTCAAAAGCCTTAATTATCAGAAGACTGCCTTCTGTGTTTTGACAGCCTTCCATTTGTCTGTGAATAATAAAGTTGAAGAAATTATTTCACAGCTCTTTCAGCTAAGTGGATTTATAGCTGGTAAGACATAAACACTGATGGAGATAAATGAGAATATGTTATGTGATTGTATTTCGTATTTAAAATTCAGTGATACTTTGAAATCAAATGCTGCTTCTTGACAGGGATGTCATTAGATATTTCTAATTTCTGCTTGGCATTCTGAACTGCATGCTGTGAAAGGTTCTGTCTCAAAGAGGTTTTGTGATAGCCTGTATCAAATTCAGAAAGTGAAGATGCAAGGTGTCTGCTCTGTCAAGACTTTTTATTGGGATTGTCTGTGATGGGCACACGGATGCTTCACTTTCTTTCCTCTTTAATACATGAGAAATAAGACAAATTCATTCCAGATCCTTTCAGTTACAGAGTCCTGACCTAACATTCCATGTCTATGTTTTTCTATCTACCCGTCTGTGACTAAGTGGCTACTTTAAACACATCATTCCTGTGCCATCCACCACAGATACAGAACTCCACAGAGTGGTCCCCCCGTTATTTCTGTGAGGGATGAGAGAACCAGCTGCCTAGCACAATTGTCTAAAGGCTTCCTTTTGGAATCATCCACCATGCAGAAGCACATCACTCAAGGCAATTACGGCCAGTAAATTTATTTTTTGAAGCTGGTAAGTCTACACTTCCTGCTCTTCTCCCCCTATGTAATCTCAGAATAAGTGATATATTTGTGGTTCTGCATGGGTTAAGACTAAAATGACACTGCATGTGCCCTATTTGTATCCCTGTGCATTCCACAAGAGGGGATGGCGTATGAACCTCTGTTCTATGATCATTCAATGAGAAATCTCAGGAAGAGGAATTGCAAGTGATAAAAGCATTGCATTCCATTTTCCACTTTCATTATCACCACAAACTCCCCCAGTGTTCCATAAATTTATCTTTCAGAATTCCTCACTTTCCCTGTCGATTTCCCTGCCTGGGATTTCTGCTTACACGCTTATTTTCAGCAGGCCCTCCATGTCTGGGTTTTACATTGCATTTTTTTGCTCATTTCATAGCAAATATACACAAAGATTTAAACATTGTAAAATCTTCATTTCTGCCCTGGGTGATATTCTGAGGGATGAGAGTTATATGGACAATGCTCTCAGGCACACGGTGAGACCCTTGGGGTGTCCTGTGCAGGGCCAGGAGCTGGACCCGATGATCCTTGAGGGTCCCTTCCAGCTCAGGATACTCTGTGAAATTAGGTGTTATTCTTCTCCTCGTTGCAAACTTCAAATTTACAAAAAAAAAAAACTATTCAAGGGTATATTGTAACTTTCTAATGTAGTGATTTACTACATTGTAGAAAGACTAGCAGTACACCTTTTCAAATATGACCTATACTTTGAAATTTTTGCCTCTTTATAAGGACTTTTTAATGAAATCTGAGTAAAACATAATGTGTTGCTTTGCAGTTTTAGGTGGTTTTGAAATACCACTGTATAATTAACTACACACATTTTTTTTTTTATTCTTAGAAATTGGTACATGCAGGACTGCAAGGAGAGCAATTACTGTTGCCTGCAGTTGGCCAGCCCTGGCAGAGAAGTAATAGAGTTTCGCAATCAAATTTTGGAGCCTGTGTCCATACGAAATCAATAACTCATTATATTCTTAGCTGTGCTTCTTTGAAAGCACACACTGGGGTTAGCAAACAAGTATTCACAATTTCAGATTTTCGTATCTTCTCAGTAGAATCCAGTGTACACTAACATCAAAATTTGGCTTTTCTTTGCTTTATTAGTTTACATAGACACAGCTTACTGCCAGCATCAATATTTTTGTATTTATGTATTTCTGACGTTAAGGTACATTACCACTTATTAACAAAGGAAATGCCGTGCATTAGAGGTGTGGGAAAAGCCATGACTAAAAACTAAAATTTTTTCTCTCATGCCTTTTTTTGTTCAGTCTTTTTTACTTAAAAGGAGAAAAGTTCAGGTAGGGTTTTTGGGTTTTTTTTTGGGGGGGTGGGGGTTGCTGGTGTTCTTTTTGCAGAAAAATATGTATCAGGATTTTTTTCCTAACAAGGTAGGTATGGAGATGACTCCAGACTGGACAATAGGGTTGAGATCTTAAGGCATTTCTATGTTGTTTCAGACCTTTGCTTTGCTTGATCTGTTGCATTTTAAAACTAAGCCATTTCTGTCTGTAATTAGCAGTGTTTTTTGGGAAATCTACCTAGTGTTTTGGATGCAGATAGGAGGTTGTCATATCCATGATCTGAGTCAGCATGATGCAAAGCATCTGACTTTTTTTTTTTCAGTTGGTTGGTTGGGGTTTCGGTATTTTTTCCCAAAACAGTACTGGCTCTTAACTGATTAATTTCAGAATTGTTTCAAGACACTGATGTCAATAAAATAAAAGGAAAAGCTGACGTTGGATGTTCTTTCAATACCACCTTAATTAATATTGGCACTCTGTTTTCAGGCTTCTCTTGGTATAATATTGCTTTGGCCTGACAGGTGGAAGGAAGACTACGAATTGATTGATTTTAAGAAAAATCTTTGGTACATTTACATACTGGAGCTGTCTTTTTAAAAAACAGATGCTGAGCTTGCTTTGCACATAAAGTTTAGGGATGTTTGCTGCTTATAGACTTTGCAGAAAACAAAACCAAATTCCTGGTTTATGCAGAATTATGAGACAGAGTTTTAAAAGTAAATAAAATAATGTGTATTTATTCAAATTTTACACTAAAAAACAATGCTAGGAATACCACATCAACATTTCTTTATGGTTAGGTTGCCCATGCATGCATAGCTATATAAATATAAATCAATTCCATACCCTGTGATGGCTGTGATTAGGAAAACGATGCACAAGAGTGAACGGAAGAAGAACGAGCAGTGTGTGACATCCTGAGGAGATCCTGGAAGTGGCCTCGTGGGGACAATCTGCAAGGACTTGCCAAAAGTGAATCAGAAGGGACGTTTGTGTTTGTTTGTAAACATAAATAAATGTTTAAATCACTATTTGTTGCCATGTAGAGATTCTGCTTGAGATACTCCTGTAATGGAATGAGCCCGATTTCCCAAGTGAGCTGTTCAGTGTTTGAGTCCTGCATAACTTAATGTTGACTTGTTAACTGGATTAGTTGTAGAGATTTCCCAGACTGATCAATTCAAATCTATTTTCAGCTATCACATGAGACGATTTTGGAGGTTGCTCTTCCGAATAAAAAGTTAATCTAATAAATTAGCCTATTGTGCCACGGAAGATCTATTGCATTTCTTTTATTTATTAGAGTGGAATCAATATTTCATCTTCAGAAAGCTGCAGGTATTTGTCATGTTGTACATTTTTAGGTATAGATGCAGGCAGCGCAAGTACCTCGACATCTGAACAGCTTCTTTCTTACACAAAATGGGTGTAGAAATATTTCTGCTTTCTATGACAAGTGTTAAGACTGCCTGTAAGGTTTTATTTTGTTTTCCTCCTGGATCTCAGTGTCACTTCATCAGACTTGAAAGCTTATTTTAATTATGGCCCCTAATGATTTAATTATCAGCCTCCTCAAAGATGGCTGTATCTTTTGGAACCCTAAAATTCCAGGATCTGTAGTCACAATCCAGATAATCCTGATCTGCCTAATCTGATTCTTTTGTAGAAACAAAATTCAAAGAAAAGGTTTCTGACTGCACTGTTTCAATCACAGGGGAATGTCCCAGCCTTGGACGAGATCAGGAACTTCACTCCATTGTTTGCTCCAGCCATCCAGTCTGCTGTAAAGGACTGGAATGAGAATAGGAAGCTCCTCTTGTATTATCATTTGGGAACTTCAGCACTAGGCAGTGCTTTCCAGCTTACTACTGTGTTCAAGGAAAGACTGCAAAATTCTGAGCTAGTAGCTTATGTGGTAGAAAGAAAGCCTTGAAATGTCTGACCATGAGAAAAGTTAACATCTGTCATGACTTTACCTGGTGATGATCTTTTGTTATGATGCTCAAAAGGGGAACTCGAGCAAGGATGCGAGAGTTGTGTTTCAGAATTACCAATTCTTGTGCTTATTTTTTGAAAATAAAATTGTGGAAGTAATGGGGATAATTATCCTTTATTTTATTTTATTATCTTTTATACATAAAGCATATCGGAAAAAGATAATAAAACTATTATTAAAGAATGAAGAGAAACCTTTATTTGCATCTTGCCTGTTTGTAGAATGATTCTTTGGCCATGCAGTTTTGTGTTTGTGATGACTTGACAGAAATGTGCTAAAGCTGACTCAAGACGTATGTGAAGAGAGAACATTGTCTAACTATAACCAACAACTCAAATGCAAACATTAATAGACTTGGCTTTATTCTGGTTTCGTTTGTTTGGATTTTTTTTCCTAGAGATTCTATGCAGAAATTAGCAGTCCTAGTCCTGTGATATAACCTTTTCCACCTCCAGCAGTTGTTCTTCTTTGCCATTTGACAGCTGTAGCCCACAAGATGAGGGGAAATACTTCTGACAAGAATGCTGAAATCAGGCATTCAGAAAAAATATCCTTTGCAACTGGTTCTTCTAAATAATACTTGCATATCCCGAATTGCACATAGGGTGCTTTATAACACCATGGCTAAGTGGGACAGAAAAAAACCTTTCCATATTTTGGTTATCGGGTCCGCTCTGACTGCAGGTGCCTTAGTGGTGTTTGAGAGTGGCAGAAAAGGGAGTTTTCTCAAGTCTCTGCAGTGGCTGGTGAGCTCTGGCAGCTCTGGCAGCACCTGAGAACACACTGGACAGAAGGCTCGCTCCAAACCTGGACGACCCAGCAGCAAAGAGGATCACAGAGCTCCTGATGCCAAACCAGGCATGCCTCGGTCCCTCCTTTTGTGCTCTCAACCATCTGGCAGGAGGCTGCCTGCTGATATGGTCTGGCTTTGGAAATAGCATCCCTCCTCCAGAAGAGGATGATTTTAGCACTTTTGGGAAGCATAAAGCTGACTGCCTTGTAAACTGTGCCCCAAATTTGACAGATTACCTACTGAGCTCTTTGCCAAATCACTGGATGGCAGGTATTGGACCTACGTGAACATTTCTGATATTTCCCTGTTCCCTGTGCTTTCCCCTCTCTGTGATTAATAACTGCAGTGAAGGAAAGGTCACAGTCACATGGGAACAACTCAGGCAACCAAACACACCGGGTTTATTCTTTTGATTTCTTAAGTTCAGACTCGCACATTATCAAAAGCTTTTTACCAGATCTGAATTTAATGTCATGACATTTTAAGGTTATATCATTGAGCTCCAGAGACAGCTCTCCTAGCTTCCTCCTCAGCCTCCCTTTCAGGCTGTGATAGATGCTGATTACTCTTGTGTCTTGGGGCTTCATTCCTCCCTAATTATATCCAGAGAAACCATCTGGATTTCAGCTCCCCTCGAGTAATCAATAAGTCAGCCAGGGTCAGTGCTGTGCTGGGCAGAAGGGTGTCAAGGTTTGTGTTTGTATAAAGAGTTCCAAGACCCCCCTCTAATTTATTGTGCCTTTATGGCATTTGGCATCACCTAAATATAAAATAAATATATGAAATACGGGAAATAACACTATGCAGGGTAATAAAGTTATTACCAATAGCTGGAGTTCTTCAAGGTACACTTCCACTGCTTCCCTACTTGGAGAGAATACTTTTGAGAAAATAAGATCTTTTTAAAATTATAGGTCAATGTGCTTCTACCTGGAGAACAGATCATACAATCTTCTAAGGCTCCTTCCACCTTCTGCAGTTTTTGAGAATGGTTATATCCTTCCTGTCAGTGGAGATAGTATTAAAATTACTCATTTCCAACTCTAGGACAGACTTGATTTAGTGGTTCCACAGCTCCCTTTTTGTCTTTTATTTTTTCAGCTTTACTCAGATACTGTGTCCAAAATTAAGAAAATTTATTATAAAATGTGTTATAAAACTTACTTCTAGTAAAATGAAAAAAGTTAGAAGGAAACAAATATTTCAGCAAATATATTAATAGACTTTGTCCGGCTCCAGCAGCAAACTTTTATAGACAATAATGAAGCAAAGCTGAAAAAGTCTGTTTGTGACTGAAATATCACATGTACTAAGTTTAAGGCTTGAATTCTCTTGTCAAGCAGGAAACCCAGCAGAAGGATTTCATTTGCTTTCAAAAAGATTTTTCTGACAAGTGCATTTTTAAATTAAAATCCTGAAACTGTTAAAATGCAGTGTTTTTTTCTTTTGAGAGACAAATATGACATCTTCATTTTATGATGTGTCTCATCTCTCTTAGGACATGACATTCAATTAAAAGCAGCATTCCAAAAACATGTTTTTCTGTAAAAGAAGCAAACTAAAGGCATGCTTTGCTCTGCAAATAGCATTATAAAAGCAGGATTTTCTGTACATTTTTCAAGCTATCAAATAGGTGATTGGTAGAACAGTCATTTTTTAGGAACAAATGATGATTTGTAACTTACTTAGAATACCAAGAAGACTGTTAGAGACAGGTGCTGCTGCTTGTGAGCTCTGTGTGTCTATCACATATATTTGTGATGTATGTACAGGCATTTTAAACAATAGGTTATTATTTTGAAGGTAAAGGGCAGACAAAACCACTGAGATGGCAAGAGTCGCCAAAATGTGAGTGTCAGGTAAATTTCTGACCTAATGGGGTTTTCAGGTTTATATGCTTTCCCTGCAACACCGTTTTGCTCTGACAAATACATGAATTTTCAAATTTAATAATCTCTTCTTCCACCACAATTTTACACTTGCAGATTTCTGTGATCACATTTCTGGGTTGAGCAAAACTGTCACCAAACTCATGAAGAAAAAAGACAAAACTGCCATCCCTGAAACAGCACTGGGCAATGTGGTCACTCAAGGACATTGGTCAGAGTTGCAGTTCTTGTCCTGCTTTTTCTTTACTGCTTAATGATGCAGCAATTTTATTGTTTACTCCCTATAAAAAGCAATCAACTATGCCCTGAGGGACAGTTAAATGTGTTAGCAAAGGGGTAGCATGATTAAATCTAGTCTTCTTCCAGTTTTTTCTTCCAATTACTAGTTGAAACTACAGAGTAAATACTAATGCAGTGACTTTGAGTAAAAGGTGTCCAACTGCTTACTTGGGCTTGTTCATGGTCTTTTTGGAATCTTTGACAAAAATAAGCATTTGCTTCAAAGTTTATTCATATGTATGTTTTTACACAGACCATAAATATACTCAAAGATACAACCAAAAATATTCAGCCTTTTTCACTAATAGTACCAAATAGTGATGGATGGGAACCCTTCAGTGTTAAAAGTCTGTTAAAAGCTCCACAGAATAGTTACACAGACTTAAGAGTTTGTTTCAAAGAAGTTTGGAAAGTGACAAAACTTTTCCAATAAACATACACACAAAAAAAATTGCAGACATTTCTCTGTCTCAGAAGGAGACTGTGGTAGTGGACAGACTAAGCAAGTAGTAAACCTGTGAATTCCTTCTAAAAGTGGTCGTCAGGAGTTGCCTTGGATTTTAAAGAATGTGTCTCCAGGACATGGTTCTTTTATAAAGTTTCTGCTGTTGTAGTGAACTCCTATTGCATGATAAAGATAATTCATTAATTCTGTGGACACAGACAGACTTCTACTGCTTGGAATTAATCAGCCTTCTAGTTCATCCCTATGGATGGAGGTGTGTGGAACATTTACTATTAAACAAGGAGCATTTTCTGATTTAACAATATCTACTCCTTGGTTTGCATTGAAATCACGTAGGAAAAATAATAGCAAAATTAACTACCCTTCTCTTGAGCACCCTGACTGTTCTGACCCTAGCAACATGAAGATACATCCTGAGCTGGAGATTCTACCCAAAACACCACAGCAAGCAGCTAAAGATGCAGTTATCTTCCAGGGACTTGTCTGTTAGAAGGCAGCTGCACTTTCTGCTTCCACAGCGTCCCGTGGGCAGAGTAAATCAGCTCTGTTATTTAATTAACAGTTAATTAACAGTTTAATTAACAGTTGTGCTAAAAAATGTGCTTTTATTTGGTCATTTTAACCATGGTATCTGGTAATTTCCCGTGAGTCAATCTAGTTTTCATTCATGATTCACCTTCTGGGTAGTTTTGCTATTCAAAGATTGCAAAGTGTACTGGGAGATAACCAAGGTGAAGCCCAGATGTGGCCGAAGGATTCTCTTTAAGACCCTGAGGCACACATGTAGGCTCAAGAGCACCTCTGGAGCTCCTGGATCTCTGCTAATGTTTTCCCATGAATTACCACTTTACAGAAGTTTCAAAATTGGATTCTGTATCTGGGAAAGTGATCCTGTTCGAGCTGAAGGATAATTACTATCATAAACCATGGATTTCATGCATTTTGAATTTCAGCAGCATGACTGCAAAATTATTTGCCCTCTTACTCCTAACAGTGATTTAATGTTCCATACTCCATTTGGCTTCAAGCATTCCAAAAATACCAGCCAGTTACTGTATATTTTTATAAAACCATGTGAAATGTATTGAAAAGTAGTAATTTATGGTAGTTAATTGCAGTGAAATATTTGAAGATTATTGACTTATTTTTTCCTGTTTTATTAATTCAGGGGGAAAAAAATTCTGGAAAAAGTCCTGATGAGTTGCAGTATTATCAGGAAAACTTCGTATCTATTTGCATTTACTTTGGCAACCACAGGTGTTTTGGGATGAGAGGATGAGTATGAAGATGATTTTCTGCTTAGCATAAACACCCTATAAGAAACTCTAGCCAAAAAAATAATCAAGAATAACTTTCAGTTTTAATCATCTTGTACATGACATATTGGAAGAACTACACCTTCATATTCTTATATATGACACATACTACATGTCATTCATCAATATTATTGTCTTTCTGCTATGCTATTCAATTTTTCCAAGACCAAATCCTTCAATTAATATGCACGATTGGTTCTTAAAGCCTTCTACCTGAATATGATTTTGTACATTTAAGAAGAAAATCCAATAAGTAATTCTCTCTCTATTTTCAAATCCAGTGTCAGATCATCTTCCACAAACCATATCTGTCATTATAGGGATTAGACACAGTCATATTCAAATTAATAGCATGATTGAGAATAGGTAGAGAATTGGGTTATATCAGCCATGGTTTCTGCTTTGATGGGTATTTTTTCATGACTTGATGAACATCCTTCGCAAAGCAGTAGATTATTAAATTCTAATAACTTTTCTCCAAGTTGTGCCTAACAACTCATGTAGTCCAATATGTCCAACTAAAAAATACTGGTGCTAGAAGCTGTGAAAAACACTTGGTTTCTAAATCAGATTTTCAATGAGAATTACAGCTTTTGTTTTCACATTTGCATCTAGACTTGTATGTAAAATCATGGGGTTATAAATTACTTGACTTCTTTGCGTCTTAAATCCAAAAATGATCAATGTCAAAGGGTTACTGCAAATGGCACCGTGGTCAAAGTCAGCTGAAAGTATAAAGCAGAAGTCATCTGTATTCTGCTTGTTCCTCATCATAAGCAGCTTTCCATATTTATTTGTGTGAGCCCCCAGTGCCTCCTGGACACCTCTGAGTAGGAGAAATCCAGGGTTAGCTGGGAGCTTCACTCAGGTCCTTCTCCTGCCTCTCTCTGAGACGTGAAAGAGAGCAAAGGCATAAAGACTCCTTGACCTAACCATAGGACACAGGCAAACCAACAGAGTTCTGACCTTGAATTCCAAAGGCCTCTGAAAGACTCTGCCTGGTCTTCTGCTTTTGTCCAACACTAGAGGAGGAATATCAGCAGAAACAATGGCTTTTGGGGGTTTGTGAGTTCTGGTTCTCTAATTTTCGGCAGAGCTTAAATAAATGTGAGAAATGTAGATGACAGATTGACATGGAACACTTCCTACCTACAAAGAGAAAAACACAATTGTTTAAAGTGAGGGCTGGAATCACTGTAATTTGACTCTGCAGCCAGCTGATTCTACAGTATCTTTTATCACAGAATGATGTATCAGCTGGAAATCTTAAGAAATATTGTTTTGTGGTCTGCTAAGACAAATCAATGTAGGTAAAAATGCAAACAGTAGTGCAAGTGGTTATTTAAAATCTCACTTTCCCTACTTAGCTGTAATTTTGAGAAGGAATACATTGAAAATTTTTTTTGTTAAAAGCAGTGATAAGAGTTCTTATCGTTTGGGAAACCATAAAAAAATCATAACAGAGTTGAGAAAAAAACTTTGACATCTAGAATTTTTTGCCAGTTAGGTTAAAGATGGTAGTGGAATGTGACAGATATAATAAAATAATAAAGAAAGTAAGAATGGTGATTTATCAGGTCTGTTTTAACTTTTAACTTTGCACGTAGCACAGAAGTCAGCATGAAGCTGCCTAAATGGATGTTTTGACAGGTGAAGTTGTTACATAACATCATTAGTTGACTTTAACTTTGGACCTCATGATCATCATCAGTCTTCCTGAGAGCAATTATATTTGCTAGAGAAGGAAAAAAATCAAATCCCTGATAACTGATTTTCTTTACACTGATTTTGTTGGGTTGTTTTTGTTTTTGTTTTTTGTTGGTGTTTTTTTTTTTAGGCTGAAATAACTCTCAGGACTCTTCCAAGCACCTTGCATGTGTCTGTATTCCAAGTGAGTCGCAAAATTAATTTGTCTGTGATTTCTTCCAAACCCTTGTGAATCCACTGCAAGAGCTTGCTGTCATATACCGAGTACGAGCCTTGCTTTATCTTTTTATAGCAACAGGACAAAATCCTTTAAAGGCATTCCTTATCTTTTAGTGTCAGATGCTGAGAAGTCCTAAGATTTACATATTTCATTAAAGAGAATTTCTTCCTGGCATAGCTGGCTTGTGCAAACATGTTACAAGATCATTAAAAGGAGCCCTGTGCACCAGTCAAGGCTCATTCAGAAGAGTTCAGGCAAAAATGGGATTGATACTTTTTTTTTTAGTGGAGTGTGCCTGCAGATGGAAACTGCAAAGAAGTCATTTGAAATTCCACTTATTTGTTAATTTGCAATGTGCTCCCACTGAGCTTAAACAAACCAAACCAGAATTCACAGTAATCAGGACTAGTTTTACCCAGTGCTCTGGTCCTGTCAGGGTGCTGGCTTGTCCTCACTGTCAAACCACTCTCTCCCTTCTGTGATTTAAAATGCCACAGAACACGTGGAAAGAAGCCCAGAAGTGTAATTTTAGAAGTGCAGTGAAATGACCACACAGGGTTTTTTTGGGATGCTCGGGAAGGTCCTTTCACTTCTTGAGTTCTCTTTGGGCACCTTAAAATTGGGGCAATAATTCATTAGCTGTGCTAAGGTTCATCTCCCAGACACATTGCCCAGAACCTGCCTGAGGATGGAAAGCAACATTTCTGACCTGGTAACAGTGAGACCTCCTGGGGGCTTCCTCAGCCAAGGCAAACTGGTTTAGGATCTCTTCTCAGGAAATTCAAATTCACTTCTTCTGGTCAGCACGGGGAAGCCCTCCATTCTTACTTCACTTGCCTGTGAAGCAAGTGAAGCCTATTGAAGGCAGCCTCTTGATGCTGCCTCTTTCAAAGCAGCAACAAAAATCCATTCTCCTGTTGCTGATCTACTCATTTGGGATATGATTATTCTCAGGATGCATCCTCAGTTTCTCCCTGTGGTGGACTCTGTATTTCATCTTAGTCAGGAATTAATTTGCTGGTTTGGTTTAATTTATTTTCCAGCTTAACTTAATTTCCTCAATTCCACACACACCTAATAATTCTGTTTAGGAAGTAAAAATCTTTCAGCAGGAACCATTGCTGCTCTTTTTCCACAGAAGTGATATTTGGATGTACGTGTCTATATAAAAAACACATCATCATCCAGATACAGACAGCAATTGTTTTCATCCTTACATCCGTTTTCTGTAAAAAATGGATGAAAATTTTGGTCATCCATTATTTATTTTAGATGTTAGAAGACTTTGATGTTCCTATTAAATGCGTGTTCTCCCAGCATGATGAGGCCTGCAACTACTACAGTATCCAAACCCAGTGACAAACATGTATCCTGTCAGACTGAAGAGAGGCCAACTTCAATTTATTTTTCATGACCATAAATGACATTCCTGACCTGTGCCGATACTTCCCTGACGTGGGAGGAAGGCTGCAGGACACTCCCAGGCACGGCAGCTGAGAACAAGCCAGTTGCACAAATCAGGTGTGAAACACAAAGACCTTTATGAGAAGAGGCAGACTGGGAGAGCCAGGCAGATACAAGATTTCAGCATCCATTTCACAGGTTCTCTGCCTGTTGCTATTTTAATCCATTACTACTTAGAAGCTGGTTTTGTTGATTTTTTTTTAAATGGTATTTTCTTATTTTCTCATTTATTTCACTTAGAAGAAGCTGTGAAAATTGTGTATTTCTGTAACAGCATACACAGGCACAACACATGACTAATTTGATGGAAGAAATTTTAGGCAAGCACATTCATGGAGGAGCTTATGAATTTCTCATCTGATGTTCTGTAATTTCTCAAAATATACATGTATCATGGAGAGACCTGATGCAGTCTTAAACACAGTACAGAAAATGCCACACTGATGTAATTAAGTCATTTATCTATAGCATAATTATAATTTCAATATTAATGAGGAGTTTTCACAATGTCATGAGGGAATACTTACTTCTGTTTCATCTGGTTCCATTTTTTGACTGGCATAAAGCAACACCAGATACATTTAATAAAATTACTATAATGGAGTAGATTGAATTTTTGCATTACTTTTTTTAGTTTCTAATTACATCTCTGGATACAGACATGTGTTATCAGAAATATTAATGAATGTAACAGAGTATGTATTTTACAAGTATAAGCTATTGGAGCCATGTAGATAAACAGGGAGTCTTTGCATTACAGTTGTACATGGGTGACAATTTCAGACAGAGGATTCTTGGTTAGCAGATTTTTACAGCTCAGATAATGGCTCATTACAGGCAGAAATTGCTGTAAATTGTCTGGACAATGAAATATGAGTTGGAGAAGCACCGCAGCCAAAAAGTGTAGGAATTCATAAGGTGCAGATAATGTGGCTCAAATTATATAACCAGGCCCTGACTTCCAAAGTTAATGAGGTTTGCAGTAAACTACAGCTTAGACTGTTGATGAAAATTAAGAGGACACTGAGCAGTTTCTTTTGTTTTCTAGTGCTCTATAAAATATCAACTTCATCAAAGGAACTGAGCACATAAAAATATAAGGTTAAGTAGGGAGGTAAGTAGTGAGATTGGAAATGTGTGGATTTGCTATTAAAATAAAAATGAAAATTACAATTTTTGTCTTGATATTTAAGAAAAATATCTATATTTTTTTAGGTCANAATTTTGATTTTGTTTAATTTAGGTAGGGGGTGTAGGGAGGGGGATGTGTCGCAACCACTCACTTGGGCTGTGATTATTTGTTACAAATTCTCACCAGGCTGAACAAAGACACCAGGCCACGGGTCAGGAACTCTTGTTCTTTGCTGTGCATTCAACTCCAGCAACCTGCCCACTACTGAGACTCAAAAGGTGTTGCTAAGGAGCCCCCCAGTCTGTACCACAGACTTCCACAAGTGGTGGCTGACAAGCCTTTTTTGTGCTGTACACTTCCATAAGCTCTCAGCTCCTCACAGGAATCTTCTCAAAGGTTTATTTTGGTGGGAATTGAGAATTCTTAGCCTTGCAAGGTTCCACTGCCTGCAGGCTGTGATAAGCAGATATAAACACATGCAAAATTGCTGTATGATTCCAATGTTCACCTTTTGTCTGCAGGATCAGTTTGCTTTCAGCGTCTCAACAAGACTATAAAATCACACATAGGAAAGAGAATGAAATAGTTCTGCTTTGGTTTTTTACATCACCATTTGAGCAGCTTTGCATGAGCATCATCTGCCTTGCCAGCAGAAAAGCTTTCCCATTAATAGTTACAATATGAGGGGTTTTTTTGAAGCTGTGTTGCCAAAAGCAAATGGTTTGAATTTTAATGTGGCTTTGAGTTCAACATCTTTCCCTTCCTCTGTGTGTTAATTTCCACTTATATCCCTAAGGATCTACCATGTATTACAATACTTTTCAAAGGAATTCACTNATTTCACTTAGAAGAAGCTGTGAAAATTGTGTATTTCTGTAACAGCATACACAGGCACAACACATGACTAATTTGATGGAAGAAATTTTAGGCAAGCACATTCATGGAGGAGCTTATGAATTTCTCATCTGATGTTCTGTAATTTCTCAAAATATACATGTATCATGGAGAGACCTGATGCAGTCTTAAACACAGTACAGAAAATGCCACACTGATGTAATTAAGTCATTTATCTATAGCATAATTATAATTTCAATATTAATGAGGAGTTTTCACAATGTCATGAGGGAATACTTACTTCTGTTTCATCTGGTTCCATTTTTTGACTGGCATAAAGCAACACCAGATACATTTAATAAAATTACTATAATGGAGTAGATTGAATTTTTGCATTACTTTTTTTAGTTTCTAATTACATCTCCATCTTTCCCTTCCTCTGTGTGTTAATTTCCACTTATATCCCTAAGGATCTACCATGTATTACAATACTTTTCAAAGGAATTCACTTCATCTGATTTTAAGCTTTAGGTGGATCCTCTGTCTAGTCAGTTCATTAACATTAAAGTTTCTGCAGTTTGAAATACAGGAGCAAGAAGGGCCTTAGGCTGCCTAAACCTAGTGATACCCAGCTCCAACAGGGAATAAAGGGAAGCTCAGAGGCTCAAGAAGCTCCTGGGAAGCTTGTCCTAGAGGAAGGGCAGAAAAGCTCATGTGGTGTGTACAGTCCAAGTCATTTCCATTTGCATTTCCCAGGTCCCCAGGATGGCACTGTCCCCCAGTTCATGCATNGATACAGACATGTGTTATCAGAAATATTAATGAATGTAACAGAGTATGTATTTTACAAGTATAAGCTATTGGAGCCATGTAGATAAACAGGGAGTCTTTGCATTACAGTTGTACATGGGTGACAATTTCAGACAGAGGATTCTTGGTTAGCAGATTTTTACAGCTCAGATAATGGCTCATTACAGGCAGAAATTGCTGTAAATTGTCTGGACAATGAAATATGAGTTGGAGAAGCACCGCAGCCAAAAAGTGTAGGAATTCATAAGGTGCAGATAATGTGGCTCAAATTATATAACCAGGCCCTGACTTCCAAAGTTAATGAGGTTTGCAGTAAACTACAGCTTAGACTGTTGATGAAAATTAAGAGGACACTGAGCAGTTTCTTTTGTTTTCTAGTGCTCTATAAAATATCAACTTCATCAAAGGAACTGAGCACATAAAAATATAAGGTTAAGTAGGGAGGTAAGTAGTGAGATTGGAAATGTGTGGATTTGCTATTAAAATAAAAATGAAAATTACAATTTTTGTCTTGATATTTAAGAAAAATATCTATATTTTTTTAGGTCAATGTGGGAACATCTTTATAACAATGTTTTTATCTCATTATAACAATGTTTTTACCTGAGGTTCAGAGGTGTAAGATCAGCATTTTTGTCCAAAGCTGAGGAGACATTGAAGTTGTTCTTTTTACCTCCTTAACTTGAAGCAAGCAAACCCACCACAGAATCCTTCCAAGTTTCAGGAATTCCCTGTGGGAACCGTACAACAAAATTTTTCTTGTTTAATTTTGATTTTGTTTAATTTAGGTAGGGGGTGTAGGGAGGGGGATGTGTCGCAACCACTCACTTGGGCTGTGATTATTTGTTACAAATTCTCACCAGGCTGAACAAAGACACCAGGCCACGGGTCAGGAACTCTTGTTCTTTGCTGTGCATTCAACTCCAGCAACCTGCCCACTACTGAGACTCAAAAGGTGTTGCTAAGGAGCCCCCCAGTCTGTACCACAGACTTCCACAAGTGGTGGCTGACAAGCCTTTTTTGTGCTGTACACTTCCATAAGCTCTCAGCTCCTCACAGGAATCTTCTCAAAGGTTTATTTTGGTGGGAATTGAGAATTCTTAGCCTTGCAAGGTTCCACTGCCTGCAGGCTGTGATAAGCAGATATAAACACATGCAAAATTGCTGTATGATTCCAATGTTCACCTTTTGTCTGCAGGATCAGTTTGCTTTCAGCGTCTCAACAAGACTATAAAATCACACATAGGAAAGAGAATGAAATAGTTCTGCTTTGGTTTTTTACATCACCATTTGAGCAGCTTTGCATGAGCATCATCTGCCTTGCCAGCAGAAAAGCTTTCCCATTAATAGTTACAATATGAGGGGTTTTTTTGAAGCTGTGTTGCCAAAAGCAAATGGTTTGAATTTTAATGTGGCTTTGAGTTCAACATCTTTCCCTTCCTCTGTGTGTTAATTTCCACTTATATCCCTAAGGATCTACCATGTATTACAATACTTTTCAAAGGAATTCACTTCATCTGATTTTAAGCTTTAGGTGGATCCTCTGTCTAGTCAGTTCATTAACATTAAAGTTTCTGCAGTTTGAAATACAGGAGCAAGAAGGGCCTTAGGATGCCTAAACCTAGAGATATCCAGCTCCAACAGGGAATAAAGGGAAGCTCAGAGGCTCAAGAAGCTCCTGGGAAGCTTGTCCTAGAGGAAGGGCAGAAAAGCTCATGCGGTGTGCACAGTCCAAGTCACTTCCATTTGCATTTCCCAGGTCCCCAGGATGGCACTGTCCCCCAGTTCATGCACGAGCATCTTTCTCTTCCTCCACCAAGGGTGAGGAGGGAACTGAAGAGCACAGGGACACAGGGAACTGCTGCCCTCTTCCAAACCTTTATGTAGAGGGCAGGGAAACCGATGGTTGCAGTGGAAAAATGTGCTCTTCCCCCAGCAAGGAGGGTGCTGCTCCTCGTGAACACAAAGCTGACTGTGCAGCAACAAGCAACAAGTAAATAACCTGCTCCACCCAGCGTCTGCAGCTTGAGGTGCAGCACCGCAGAAGACAGAACAAAGTTTTGCTGTAATCCCTGGCCCTGTCATTCCCTATCCCAACTCAGAGGGCAGGGGAACAAACGGCCTCGAGGTACAGAAGGAAAATTACTTGGCTGCAGCACCAGATCGTGTTCTGAGGAGAAAGATGGATGAGATGTTGACATGATGGGAATATGACAACCACACACACACACACACACACACACTCTGACGAAAAAACCACCAGTCTAGTTTGGCCAATTTCCAGTTTCTCCTTCAAAAGGTTTCCCTATGCTCATGATGGGACACAAAGTGCCTCTCGTGACACTGTAACACTGTTATTGCTTACATTCATATATACAAAAAGGTAGAGATGTTTTAAAAATACTTCTTAAAAAATTCACTGGTTAAGACTTTGTTTTAAATATTAAACAAGTAAAAGCTCTATCGAAGTATTTCCTTCTAATTTAAGGGCACTTCCCCAGCAGAAAACAGTTCTGTACAGACAGTGCAATATGTTCTCCATCCACACACAGGAAAGGTTTTCCACCCACTCCCCCAGACAGCTTTCACTCCACAAGAGGCAAGAACTGTGCTTCTGGTAAGGCTTCCATGAGCTCTGGTAAATGTAATTTAAGCAAATATTTTTATTACCTATGGGTAAGTATCCTTCTGTAAGCAGAACTATCACTCCTGTTCCCATATCCTATTCCCACTACAGTCTTGTAGGTCAAACTTACATTTATCTCCCGTGCAGTAACACTTTATGTGGCACATTAACTGTTGTTTGGTTTTGACTTCTAATACACGCTCGTGGGGAAAAATAATATCCTATAGGCAAATCACATGTTAATTCTGTATTTTTACAGCTGAAATTAAGTTTATTTTTGGAGTAGCAGAAGGGAAGAAGAAAAAATGCCCAGGCAGACTAAGAGAAGCACCACACATGAGCTCGTAACACTCAGCCCACAAACACAAGTACAACAGCAACTTCAGCAAACTCACACCTGTACTATATAAGGAAAATCAATGTCATTTTTATCAGACACCACCATGAATTGGAAAAAAAATGCACTACTTAGTTGTAAGCAAAACCTTTATTTTAGCTCATAGGCTTGTTTGTATTAAAAACAGTTACTTCAAAATCAAAGTCACATAAAATTCAGCATGTAAATGAACTGAAATTGTCATTGGTCAAGATCAGATTCTGAAAGACAAGGGCTCTGAATGACATTTGAACAACCTTGAGTGGCAACAGATAAAACTGGGAACAGCAGCAGCAGCAGCTCCTGCTTTACAGGCTGAGGAATCAAACTGCCCCCTCCTTCAGTAGATTTTAAAACACCAGCTGCACCGCAGGGCCGTTTAATGATTTCTCTATTTCCTATCAATTCACTCAGCCAGGACTGAAAAAAGCATCCCAGTTTAATCTGCTACTTCACAGGAGTGAATTCTCTTGAGTCTTGTTAGAGGCACTGCTATTTTCTGCCAGCAATCAAAGTACTTGTCTTAAAACAATTTCCTCACAACACCAACAATCAAGCTACATTATATACATTTCAATTGTACAATTATCTTTAAAAAATGCCCGTGTACAAAATAGGTTATTTTATTAAAAAAAAAATCACATGCTAGATTTCAATTACATCAACATTTTAAAATAACTGAAAAAAATTGATAAATAACATTCCAATTTATTAGGAACACTCCTGCAAGCAAGTGCAGAAGTATCTGCACTATATTTAATATTCTAATAAGCTTTTTAGGGCAACTTGTGCTATAAACCTCATGTACAAAGTGTGTGAAAAGCTCTTATTTGTGACAATAGAATAAAAGCTAATTAATTAAGCAAGAGTATTTCAGTAAAATTATTCTACTTATGAAGTAAATACCACAAGGGCATCTCATTTACAGCCAGTTAGACAAAGAACACAGCTAGTGACCAGAACACATACATTAGTTAAACAAATATATACAAAAATATATTAGAAAGTGGTTGAGTTTAACCACAGGCTCATGTAAAAAATGTTGTTTTAAATAGCAATAGCAAAAAAATAGCTATTTCTCTATCTGCAACAGTACAAAAGGCAACACCTACATATGAGGTAGCAATGCCAAATTAAAAACAAAAAGAAACCAAAAAAAAACAACTTTGGATTGAGGAGAATTTCTATATTTTCATACATATCTATCAATACAAGTATTTAAATGAACACTTCAATTGTTTCAAGAATTAACTACATTAATTTACAAAACCCTTTATTCAATTAACTTTTTTTTTTAATTACTGGAAATTGGTTTAGTTCCTGATTTCTCCTGTTTCTAAAAAAGCTGTTGCATTTTCAAACCCAAACACTGTACAGCAAAAACGTGGAGGCTTTATTATACACACTTGGTAAACACTATGGTACATTAAGACTTAATTTACAAAGATCAGAAGATGCCAGCTGTGGTCATTTTATCCTTTTGTGCCAAACAGGCAGACACTGCACACTTCTGCTCCCCCCCACTCAATGCTAGAGGCAAGACGAGGGTTCACTACTCCCTTCCACAGCTCCAGCAAGTGTGGGAAGTGTTTATATCTCTCCCTCCAGGAGCGTGAGCCACAAGCCACAAGTGTGGCTTCCATCCCTAGGGCCAGGAGCACTGCCAGGCAGTGGATCAGAGCTGCCCTGGGCTGTGCTGGAACTGCCTCAACAATGTGGGGTGGGAGAAGGGACAGCTGTGCCCCTTCTCCCAGTTCCATCCCTTTGTCCTCTGGCAGGTGCTGAGCCTCTCTGACCAAAAAAAAACCCCATCAGTGAAGAGCCAGGAGGGGAACAACCATCCAGCTGAGCTGTGCCAGTTCTGGCCATGGGGCTGCAGGCCCCTCAATGGATCAAATCCTCTGCTTCCAGCTCCACTGACCAAAAAGACCCTGCTGCTCCTCCAATTCAGGCAACTAAATTGGACATCTGAAGTTAGCTGGTACGAGTAACACCAAAAAATGAACTGGATGGAATTTCAGCATTTATTGTATTAAGAAAATAATATATTTTACATCACAGTGCTTAATTAAATGCAATAAAAAATGTAAACTCAGAATTCTAGATAAAATTTAGCTTGAAAAATTAGGGCTCGAAGTTTTGAAAATTCACAATTTTTAAAAAATTGAAGTCACAGACAGTCAGTTCACGTAACTCACATCTTGAAGCTTACTTGTAAATACCACCTTTGACGCACTCCAGTGTTGGGGTGGGTTTTGTTTGTTTTGTTTTTTTAAAAGCCTAAATACCAAATGACCAAGTGCAAAGGTAAGAGGTATCTTTTTCTCTGCAAGGAAACTAACTGTAGCAATAATTTGGAAATGAGGCCTCTGGAGTGCTCTAGTAGATGTAAGGAAATATGCGGTACGGGACACGCTGGCAATACCTCTCCCAGGCCAAGCCATACTTTTGCTTACAGTGGTGTTCATCACGAGCCTCTCGATGAACAAGCAAGCAGATGAAATAGATCACGTAGAAATAGGGTAAAATGTGATTAAAACCTGCAAAGTGAGAAAGTCAACTTAGATAAAGGACAAAAATCCAGAGATGGTAGCTATCAACAACATGTTCGAAGCTGGTGACTTGCTCAAGACTGAAGCATTCTATACTCCTAACACATCAAATACTCAGCAGGACAGTGCAAAAATTGTGAGACATGTCCACATGCAGATAGGAAAACACCCAAAACCTCACAAAAAGTAATTCTTAAAATTTAGAGTCACAGAATCCACCAATTTCACTCTCAATGCACACAAAGCAGGCACATGTTTTAAGTTCTTCAGTTATCAAAACCAGATTTCCAGTTAAATCTCTGCACCACTGAACTGCCCTAAACAACACTAAATTTCTCTATTTTGGCAGCAGACACGAGTCCAGCTTTGGTCAAAGCCCATGACTTGACTTGTGGATGAAAAGACTGGAAATGACCCAGAAATGTGAGATTGCAGCCCAGAAAGCCAACTCTGTTCAGGGCTGCATCAAGAACATGGCAGCAGGTCAAGGCAGCTGATTCTGCCCCGCTATTCTGCTCTCCTGAGACCCCACCTGAGCGTTGTGTCCAGCTCCAGGGTCCCCAGTACAAGGAACACTGTGTATTTATTAACAAACACTGAAAGATAATTTCACTCTGTGTTTGATGACCTTCTCTTAAATGTGTTTCACTTTAAGTCATCCCTATATGTGGTAGCCCTTTGTCTCCAAGCAAACTCCCACTCTGGGAGAACTTCAGTTGAAAACACACTCACTAGCCTAAAAAATTCAAGGAACAACTAATTAGCAAGCATGTCCCCTTGTTATTGAATGATAAAGTGTCAGAAAGATGAGTAAAATCTATAGTATAATATGTCAAATCTGCAGCAAGTTAGAAAGGGTAAATTGGAAGAGAAAATGTGTTCCGTTAGACTTATGACACAGAAATCTGCCATTCAATAGGGTTTACCATCCCAAATAATTACCACTTGGCATTTCAAACCCAGTCAGATGCCAAAACATAAAAACATTTTTGCTAAAATCCACTTTAGTCTCAGAAACTTACCACAGGGTAGGGACCATGCTAGAGCCATGATTATGTCACCAAGGTAATTAGGGTGGCGAACAAAACCCCACCAACCCGTGACAAGAAGCCCTTTTCCAGTTGCAGTGGGTATAAATTTCAGATCTGTGAACAGAGTATTGTGGTCAATGCAGTGATTGAAAAATGTATTTAAATACTACAAAGAGCCATTGAATAAAATCACAGCCAATGGAATAAAAAATGTACTCACTGGCCAATTTGGGATCTGATGGATTCCGTCGGAAATTGTTTTTCTGAGAATTTGCACTACGGAATATGTAATACCCAATACCTGAAAATAAACATGATGTATTTTGCATTTTCAGTATTTTCCAGTTTTCTCTGCTTCAACAAAAGCACTTACATACCCCTTTGCTACTCTTATTCCATCAAAGTCTCTTTCTCAGAGATGCAACTGATATTTTACAGTTCTCAGAGTTCTAACAAGATAGAAATGCCATTGGAAACCTGCATTCCATATGCTCCTTCTCGTTACTGACTAACTTTGAAGAGATTTTGGAGAACCTTTACTCTCACATCTACCTATACATCTACAGCTGTCAGTTTATTAATGTAACACTGAGTTTGAAATTCACATAAGGTGATGTGCTGCACTTTGTATGATTACAGCTCTATTCAGCAGCCTAGCACTTTGCTACAGCACCTACTCCATAAACTGACCACCCATTCACAAGATCACGATAATAAAAGAACCAGGAAATGAATTATCTGGGTTTGAGATTCAGAACCCCCATAATTTTCACACAGCAGTTTAAACTTGCTCATTCCAAAGCTGTATTCAAAAAAGTTGAACAACATACTTTGAATAAAGATGTTATTTAAAAAAAAATAATAGAAACCCAAGAATAAAACATTAGGTGAAGATGAAAAATGATGTTCTATTTCTCAGTATTGCCCAAGTATTAAGTTATATGCCTTCTTATTTTTTCCAATTCGTTGTCATGTCTACAAAACACAAGTGGGGTTTTTTAGGTTTAGGGACAAATGACAAGGCTATGTTGGTGCAACTTCAGGTTGCCTGAAGATGTGAGATTTTTTCTCAAAGCACTCAGCTTTGATGAAAAGAGATGTTTTCCACTGACATGTGTTTGTATCTATGGGCATTATTAGGGTAGGAGATTCAAATAATGACTTTTTCCCTAGGTTCAGTAAAGCGTAGCCAACAAGGAACTGTCTTTTTTGAGTCACTCAGTAACTCAGATGGACTTTAAAAGGCATCTATTAAATTCAAAATATGTTAAGTCACTTCAACTCCAGACAGCACCCACCTAGAGCTGCCTCTCAACAGAACGATTAGGTGTTCAGTCCCACCTATCCTTCACTTACTAAAATGAGAATTTATTATATTCTTCGTATTTCACAGTAACCAGACAATTACTGCTGCATCTGAGCTAAAGCTTCACCTCCTATCTTGAAGAAACAAAATCAGAACTACAAAATCAGCAACAACTTACAGTTCAGAACAGTAATTGCAGCAGCAACAGGCCAAGTAATTGTGGTGGGATGACCCACTAAGTAGAAGGCCTGCAGACTGTAGACAAATGGAACCCACACCAAATCTCCAAATGCCAGCATGAACCCAAATCCATCATGGATAATATCCATTGTAGTCAAAACGGCTTCCTAGAAACAAGGAGGAAGGAATTTTAGCATTTCCAAAGCTTCCTTCTCTTATCATTGTCATTAGAAATGGAAACAGTTCAACAGGATTGTCATTTACCTCATTCCAAAGAGCGTCCACCACATACAGAAGCTGGAAGCTGTTCACAAGGATCATGGACAGGGATGGCATACTGAGATTGTGGATCTTCATCTCAGCCAAGAGCATTGCCAAGTTTATAACAACCTATGTTAGAAAATATTTTATTTAAAATTTCACTTGTGAAAGAAAGGGATCTTTTCTATTACATGACAGGATATTTTAATATTGGTATTTTTGACCAATGTTTAAGTTTAAAAAAACAATAAACTATTTCCCAAGTCAGTTTGCAGCTAACCACATTTCTGAACCCCTATAACCTCATGTGTATGTGTGTGTAAAAAAGGTTTTTATTTGCCACAAAACAAAGAAGCTAGAAATTTCCTTTAAGCGAATAAAGAAAGGTCATTAAAAATCTAACAATACAGAACTATTTTTTAGTACTCATTTATAAGTATATATACAGTATTTATAAATACAGATATATCCTTAATATCAATTATATGTGTATGTGTGTGTAAAAAAAATCCCTCTGTGTAATATTTAAGCAAATAAAATAATTAGGATTACTGACTCACCCAGCCAATTAATCCTGGACGCAACTCACAGAAGTATTTGAGGTCAAAATTGCCAATACGAGGGTTTAATTCATGTCCAGTAAAAAAATCATAAATAAAATACCCTGCAGGTAAGACACAACCTCTGTTAGCAATACTCTTTCTTTTATCTGCACTACACTCCTCCCCATAAATAAGATCCCACTTTCCACTAATGTTCTCGCATTACAAATTGTAAAAAGCCTTGAGATTGGCAAAAAAATTTTTTTTTGAAGAGCATATGCAAAATACAAAACAAAATCTACATAGTTTGTATTTTAAGATGGCCTGATATTTTATTTATTAAGAGGACTAACTGCTTTAGAAGTTCTCCCTAACACTTGTTCCTTCTTTATTTTCATCACTGTGTCTATGAACATGATTATATGTGTTAATTGATTTAACATTTCCTCCCATTTCATTGCTTTTGTCCGGGAGAAAAAATTCCCTTTAGCTGTGACAATTACCCATCAATCAAAAAAGGTGGACAAGAAGGAAAATACCATGCCCTGACTACATGATATCTGGGACTGAGTTTGCAAAAAACAAGCACTTTACAGAGCACTTACAGAATGCTACTATGCCACTTAGAGAGACTAGGACTTTTTTAAAAAGGACAGTTTATGATAATTTGTAATTTCTCTTCACATATATAAACATGCTGGACTAACAACATAACTAAGGATATTTGAATACCTCATTTTAGTACACAAAGTGTTCTGTCCATAAGCTCCCTTTCTTAGTCACCCTATGGTCATTTTTAAAAACAGTTTGTTATTTAATGCTAACACTCTTCTCAATCTCTCTTTAGTCCTACAAAACCATCTGTATATAATTGATACTTCCCAGGCAGGCAATCTCATGACTGAATGAAAATTGCTTTTGAAAACTCAATTCAGCTAACTAGATTTAAAAGCACACAGCAAGATACAAGTTTAGGAATGCTCCTTAATTTCAAGTTCTATACCTGACTTCCCATGCCAAAACATCTACATTCTTCTGGTTTTTCTTCCATTCCCAGCTGTTTCAGGAAATGCTGCACTGGCAGGGGCACAACGAACCAACCTACACCAAGCCTCTTTGACAAAAGCTGAAAACTGAGAGGAAGGAATTGTCCTCTCATCTCTAAGGGACTAGATCAGCCAAGACATGATTCTGTAAACTATTCCAGAAAATCCCAGTAACATTTTAAACATCTTACAGTATCAGAGTGAGACCAAAAACATGCCATTTAACTTGCAACATTATCTTTTACTTTGGTAGAAAGTAAAAGTCCCAGTATTACAATAACCAGCCCTAAATCTAGTCTTTAATTTGTAAAAATGAAACTACAGCAAACAACTGGAAAGAAATTATCCAGAATATTCTAACTCACCAGAATTTCCACCTGGTGCTAGTTCTTCCTCAGGTGCTTTCAAGGATCGAACATACAGATAAATGCTCAGTGCCAAAGAAAAAGCTGCAGCTGACACTGCAAACTGCATGAAGTGATCATACAAATAATGAAACTCAAATTGAAAGTATAATAAAACTCCAATAGCTGCAGCAGTCAAAATAAAAGCATAAAACCCTAAAGGATGTAGAAGAAAGACATATTAGTCAAAATTAAAAAAAGAAAAAATTATTTTTCTAGTAGGAGCTACCTAATCCAACCTTTCTGCATTTGTACTTCTTCCAATATTTGTCCATATCCCAGTAACATCTTCGACATCCCATGGTTCAAACTTCTGGGGCACAGCAATATAACCAAAAGACTCTAAGCCCTAAAACTGTGCTCATCAAAAGGACAAGAGGCAGGAACATTCTGAATGCTTCTCCATTTTTTATGACCTAGGATCTCATTTCAGATTTTAGTGGAAAATTGGACACTGACACTACTAATGGATAATGAGAGCAGGTCACAAAATCTTATCTGTGGGACAGCTGAGACAACCATATTCTCATCTTTGAATTATCTTCATACATACTTTGATACAGGTAGCAGTAATTAAAGTATTAAAATAACTTATCAAGTCAAAACTTGAACACAAAAACTTGCATACTTTGAGAGTATCAAATCATGCAGAAAGGATTGATGCCCAAATAGGAGCAGGCAGTTCTCTGCTGCTGTCAGCTAAGGACCTTCTATGGATCCCTTCACAGGGTCACAGGGGTTGTTAGAAGGAACTGCCAGAGTTCATCTGGTTTAGTTCAGATGGAAGTTCCTGTACTTCACTTTTTGCCCACTGCCTCCTGTCCTGTCACTGGTCATCCACCTTTCCTCAAGAAGGGTTTTAAATTTGCTTTGAAAATTGCAGCACTATGGCACAACTAAAGACAGAAGTCCAAAACCAAGAAAGGTATGAGACAGCCTCAATGAGACTCACTTCTCCAGGATGTAATTCCCCTTGCTTCTATTATTCACAGCCCTATTCCAACTTTAAAATGGTGCCTCTTACCAGACTATGACAAAATTTGGCATTTTTAATATAGTATTTGGATTCCACTACCACTAGAGAGTGTCCTTGAAATGACTACTTAATGAAATAGGTAGTCTGGAACACCTACAAGGCACCAAAGTACACTTCCCTGTTTAAGCCAGAAAAAGCGGGACTGCTGATGTATGTTAAACAATTAGACCTAGATAAGAAACTTGTCTTATTCACAGGCATTGAAATTAGTCCTGATTAAGGACTCAGAACTGTTGACAGGCAGGAAGAAGAACATCTGAAATCAGTTACAACATACTTCTTATCAGTGTGTAAATCAGAGACATCCAAGATGATCTAGACACGAGGTAAGATCTCTTCAGATCACTCCTCTTGCACAGCCCTTGTTACTTCAGCATCTTTTTCAATAGACAACTCCCTGCTTAGCAATTATGCAAGGAATATGACAGGAGTCACCAGTCACAGCTGGATACAGCTCAGGTGCCCTGTACAGTGTTATGTCTTGCTCTTGGGACACTTAGCTCCTGATGATTACCAACCACCTTTTTCCAAGAAAAGGCTCATCCTATTTTATCCAAGATTTACAACAGATACACTGCTCAAACTGTATCTTTCATCACTTGCATGGTGCTGAGCACTGCAAATCACACAATGGAATCAATTTTAGAATAGACAACTGCAAAATGCTTACCATTTATCCGGTACTGCAGTCTCCTTCCATTGGACAGGGGCAGGCCTTCTACAACCTAGGAAGAATAAAATATTAATGTTCAACAAAGTATTTTCTGAGGGCCCTTCAGGGGAGAAGAGCCAAACTCAACTCTGTCAGAAAGACATTCCATCAAAGCAACCAGTTGGACACACTCAAACCTGCAACTCATGCACTGTACTAAAAAGCATACCAAAAGACTAACAGTTTCAAATAAAAATACTAAAAAACACATCTCTTTCAAACCAGCCTGAAGAAAGCAGAACTGCTCCAATCACTGTAAACAGGTACAGCAGTACAACACGACTGAGTGATCTACTTAAGAGCACCCTTGCAGAATCTGCCAGTAATCCTCAAGTCACAAAAGAGGGAAAGAGAGCCCTTGCCTGATATGCGTATGGCTAGAATGGTTTGTAGCTTCCCAAAATGCTGCATATCCATAAGAAACTGAAAAGTCAGATACCTAAAACTCTTCTGGAATTCTATCAAGCTAAGTTTATCCACACTTTGATCTGAATGCCTATAAATGCCTTCTGCCTTCTCTACTGAAAGGCTCTGAAATGCAAAAATTCTTAACCAGCTGTGCTGTTTTGAGCTTACAGAAATCTGCAGCAGCCATACTCCAGTTTATTATGAAAAACTTATTAAATTACTTTCAAATTCACTGCATTAAGAACATACCCCCACCTTCCAGCCTAACACACAGCTTAATTGCCCATAAGGATCCAATTGCTCTCAACAGCCTACCTTTCCAATTGGCAGCAAGTAAAACACAGCCTGAAGGAAAAACCACAGAAGACACACACCAAACACCCTCCACTCCCAAAGACTCTCAAGTGCTGGCAGAGGAGGGAAGTTCAGAAGACTCGGGTCATCTTGTTTGCACATTGACAGCAAGTAGAATACAGTAGCAGGCAGGAGAAATATCAGCGTGAAGGTCCCTGTAAACAGACATCACAGCACGTTAGAAAGTAAGCACAGAAAAAAAAAAAAGCTAGTTTCAATCCCACTAAAAAAGCTCAATATTAACTTCAGTAACAAAGAAGAGGTCATCATTACCTACTCCTGAACAAGACAGCAGCTATCCTATAGTCATGTAACAGGACACTAAGACATTCTTCTCACTCTCATACAAGGTCATCTACTGCAGGATCACACCCATTGTGTCCCTGGTCAAAAAACTGCCTAAAGAATACTCAACTGTCAAGTTTCAAGCACTTAAGTTTTGAAAGTGTAAAAACTTTGCTGGTTATTCTTAAATTTAATCTAGAAATATTCAAATCTCACTGCGCAAGGGGCACAAGATCTTCATTGTATTTCACAGAAGAACCAAATGCAATAAAGGTTCTTTGACTGACAGCAAATCATGTGAAACATGATCATATTACTTTGAATTCTGCAGCCAAGGTCCAAAAATGGAAAAGCAGTTCTTGACATGGCAGTATGGTCACTAAGTAAAAACCCACAAAATAGTACTTAATTTCAACTATTAAGACAATTTGCACACATACCAATTCTTCCCCCAAACTCCAGCTCCTTTGTTTTTGATGGTACTTTCTCAACTGGTTTTAGTGCCACAAAAGTCTTTTTCTCTGAAAAGATCTCTTCTGTTTTCTTGTCATCTTTCCTCGAACGCAAGCTGTACTGCTCAAGCACACGCTTGATTTCCAGGTCTGGTTTTAACTTTTGCTGTTAATGAATAAAAATAATTTACTAACAAGTTTCCCAGTGATTTTACTTTTAGTCCAATATTTTATATTTCAGAGGACATTACTCACAATGAAACACCAATATACAATATCTTCTACTTCTATACAGTGCTCAGCTTTATCCATTCATATGAAGAGATTGCTAAAATCAGTCACTGTAACCAATTAGGCCGTGATTACAGATCAGCAGCAGTTCCAGTACAGATCATCCATTGCCACCCTCCTCCTTTCCCTTCTGCCATATGCCTGGGTATTAGCTAACAAACAGGACTAAGGCAAAAAAAAAGCACTTTCTCTGTAGCAAACTTACTTAACCTCTAAATTTTACATTGCCTTCTATTTCTGCTTGATTATTGTATTGCTCTTTCCTAGGCATTTCTGAGAGCCAAGCTAGGAACGTGACAAAAAGCTAAGAGCAAATTCCATGTTCCTACCTCCAAGATGATGCAGGATGTGTCATTCTTTTCTGTACTTTCGGGTTCGCCGTTGTACCTTTTGGTGTTATTCTCACTCGGTTTCTGGTTAAAAGAAGAAACACAGTTTAAGATTTCTAAAAATAACAGCTGCATCAAGAGCAAGTACATAATGAATAATTAAGAGCACTATCTAGCTTTTTGTCCACTGCAACTGCTCTGGTTCTCTCCACAGGAAAACGAGTGTGTTCAGCACCTAAAGTAAGGACAGTTTCAGCTCAAAAACAACAGAAGCAAACTAATTTAAGGAAAAGGTGGGGTTTTTTTAATAAATAGTGAAATCAGGAGAATACAGCTTCCAAGTCATTTTAACTCATCATTAGCAGCTGCCAAGTACAAAATACATATCTATTTAGTAATGCCATTAGACAAACAGATAAAATTTCAGTGTCCTGTATATGGGCACTGTTATGCAGAACTGAAAGTTTGGTTTTCTGTTAAGTATCTTTGAAGAAATAAATTATCTCGTAAAAATTCTTTTCATGAGTCTAGCTTACACAACTCTGGGAAGACATGACTCATATGTTTTATTTCAGCTAAGGTTTTGTTGAAGAGAACCTGGTCTTTCCAGTCATACAACAGCCAACAGATCAATCCTACTCCTCAGACAGAAGCCAGGACAAAACCACCTAAGATCTTTTAACCCTTTTATCCCAAAAGGTTAAAAGTACAAAAAGTAAACAGTATCTGCTGGCTAAAAAACTACTTAAAACCAGCCTATGATCCACAGGCACTGGATCACATAACTCAGAGTAGCTCACTGCAAAACAAACCCCACAGCTGTTTCAGTGGCAAAGACTAGCAATTTACTACACCTATTTAGCTGGTTTGCATTAATCTCGTTTAGTTTAGTTGAAACCTAACTAAAACCTGTCCATTTTCAATAGATCAGCAGAATGCATTTCCAGTTCAAGGGACTGTGTCTCAGACAAGTGAGAAGCCATCTCAAGGGCGTAAGAGACAGAAGAAATGCTGTTTGTCTCTTCACAGAGAAACATCACCTCTACTCCTCTTCACTTACAGATCACCAGAACCAGTTTTAGTACTTAATCTTCACAAAAATGCTAAGAACAAACCTAATAAATTTCAGCTAAACACCAGATATTGGTAAACTTAGAAATCCTTATAGGTTCCTTTTTACAATGAAACCAGTTTTGCAGTATTATCCATCAGCAAGGCCATATTTAAATAGTCCACACTGCATGTTTCCTACTACTATTGTAATGAACTGTACATGATAACAGAACTCATTTTATTTCAAATCCTAATACCTACCTGCTATGTTCCAATCAACACATCTAAAGGTAAGAAAACTTCCTCTGCTCCATTTCACAGGTGGAAGCACAGGGCTAACAATGACTTCAGTATTAAAATATTAAAAAATCTGTGTTTGTTTGGATTCTGAGAAGTTCACAGTATCGCCAACTTCAAATGGAACTTTGGTTTACCTCTCAAAACCTTGGTTTACCTCTCAAAAATTTCCTCAAACTCTGCAAGCAAGAAACCCTATTTCTAAAGAAAAAAATGGCAGTTCTGAGATACACTTTCGCAGGTAATTATGCTGTCCAGGGAACATGAACTGCAGCTGGCTTTTGCAATGATAAGCCCAGTACACATAAAACCAAACTTTCACAAATAGAAAAAGTTTCCTTTAAAAAAATTCAGCAAATCCACACACAAAAAACAACCAACAAACAAAACTAATACCGCTAGAGCTAAGCTGGTCTCCTGAATGATTTTCTTTTTGTCATCTTTATGTTCTCTGCTCTGGGAAGCAGAACGACGTCTGCCCTTTGCTGGCCGACCAGGGGACCGAGAGCGAGATCGAGATCTGCTGCTACTTCTTCTGGAGGGAGAACTTGAAGAAGACTGGCTCTTCCTGTGCTTGAACGATGACTGTGACTAAAAGAAAGATAGAAAAAAAGCAAAATCTTATCTGTGTCCCAAAGAACAATTTTAGAAACATGGGGGGTTTTTTTGTGATGAGGATTCTGGCATACAGTTCTATAGATCTGTCTTCTATTTCCTTTACTTATGCTCTACAAAGGCTGTTAAGAAAGAGCAACTGCAGAATACTCATTTTGCTGGCAATTCCAAGACAATCGTGTTCCAAGTCCAACTGCTGCTGACAATTCCTGTTGAAGCTACAGAAGTCAGGCTATGGATGTAAGCTACCACAGTGAGCACCAAGCTGTTAAGCACACCACCCTCTCAATCCTGTCCATATGGAAAGGAATTGGGAGCTGTTTCTTAAGCCCCCAGACACTGCTCTCACTTCCACTACTCAGCTTTATTAATGCATTCGACATAGCAAAGTTCATCATCTGTGTGAGGCAACAGAGAGCAAATCAACACTAAAAAAACCCAAGTCAGGCTTATCATTTCATTATATGTGGTAACTAATTTCATAAAGTTTACTCCAAAAGCACTGTTTGATTCCTCTGTGAAGCCTACGATGCTGATTCTCCCATGTAAAATTTCCACAATGCAACTTTTATAATGCATAAATGTTTCATGACAAAGAAAGGCGTTTTCCCAGCTTAAGTCTGCTAACCTGCAAGCAGAAGTAACATGTTAGAAAGTCTTGAAGCAGTGAAAACAGTTGCCTACTGTTTTCAGGTAGAAACATTTTGGTCCCAAAAGAGAAGGCCAGTTACTGGGCACAGACACTGCCACCAAGAAGTGACAGTACAGTTCACATAAAGACACACAAGCTGGCTTTGAACCTATGCAGGTTTCAGAACAAGCCATAGAAATGAACAACAGTGAACATTCAAACAGGGTTTTTTCCTCCTGCTTCATTAATTTTCAACTGAAACTTCTGTGAAGTTTTAAAGGCCTTTATTAGTAACAAAAAAAGAAACAGTAAAGATATGTAAAGAGTAAGGAATATGCTTACATGACACAAACCTTTCTCAAGGGTTTGTAATTGTCACAAATACAGACAAATACCTCATGAAGCCCCTGAGGACCTAAAACAGTTCAAGATATTTGCAGATGTTTAAGTAAGTGCTTGAAGGGCATGCCCTATTTATATTTACGGTGATACTTAACTACATCTTCCCATTTGTTTTCAAATTTTCTTATTTAGACATGGAAAACCATCAAATTAATATCAGCCCACTGATTACTACCTTTATAAGGTACCCAAAACAATTTTTCATAAAAAATCACGCTATAGAGTTCCTGCATGAACAGACTTGGTTTTCCTCAAAATATTACATTTTTTCAACATAAATACATAAATAAAACAACCATGATACTTTAAAGATGGGGTCATTCTGAATTTCTGCTTGAGGTGTTACATAGGAAGAAGCTTTTATTTAGCACCAATTCATTGAAGATACAGTTAACAAAAACTTGTAAAATGACTACCCAGTCACAAGTTGTACTTTCAGCTACAGCATAAAATCAGTATAATGTTCCTTTAGAAGTACTGATAATTAAATACCCGTGTACTCACCTTTATATCACTTTCTTTCAGTGCAAGTTCAGTTCCATCTTTGTACTTAACAGTATAAAGATGAGCAACATCATCGTAACTGGTCACTTGTACTTCATAGTACAGGACACTTCCTGGCCAACGGCCCATCACCACCTCGCCATCAGCAAACTTCCGGCTCGGCATTTTCCAAACTGAATCCCTAGAAAATAAACCAGTCAGTCAATACGACAGTTAAACATTGGGTTTTATTTTCCCCTACTCTCTTTCTGTATCATGCAACTGAAAAGGGAACACTTAAAACAACTCTCCATTTTAAATAAAGAAAAGGCTGTGTGATACGAAAATAGCAGTGATCTCCTTTCCAAATCAATAGTAGACAGACAAAATAGTCTTAAAATAGAGAGAAGACTGAAGCTGTATGTTCTGGAAAATGTTCAGATGTATTAAACTAGTACAGAACCATGATATACAATCTTCATCATCAGGCAAAGCACATCTTTGACCACAATTACATAATGAAGCTCATCTTACCTAGAGGGAAATGCAAATTACATGGTATTTAAGTGTCCTCTAACCCTCTTTTCCTGTAGCTCTACAGAAATGACAGAAGTGATGATTTCTAAACATTAACTTTAAACATCCCAAATCTCTTCAACACTTAGAGCCACATTACTCACTTTCTTCAATTTATTAAGCCAAACACTCAAAAGTTGGGAAACTTCAGAATTTAGACTCCTGTCTGGGTTGAATACTTTCTCTTTTCTACCTATGTAGCACAAGAGGCATAATGACTTTTCCAGGGGTCCATGGGAAAATAAAGCACAGCATGAGAGCAATCACACAGCAACCTGAAAAACTAAATTCTATCCCCCTGTCTGCACCATCAGGTTTTTATTTGATATTAGCAAAACATGGTGTAAGTGACTACTACCCTTGGTTCACCACACCAGGTGCTGGAAAAAAGTACAACTACAGCTTGGAGAAAGCTGTTCTTAGATACAAAGTCCTGTAGAACTGTTTGTAAAGTGCTTTGTGTTATGCCACTGCCTTCTGAAAACAGATATCCAAAGTAGAATATACTTTTAATCTCAGTGTATCAAGTGATGCTACCTTAAAAGTCTGAGGCACAACATACACTAACACATGTATTGGCACCAAGTATACAACGAACACAGGAACTTCGAGTGGATGGAACACAGGAACTTTGAGGGACAAGATACAAACTACAAAATGTTGGTATCAAAGCATTTTAACTTGTTTGCTGTATAAACAAGATATGAAGCCGCACAAACTAAGGGGAATACAAGTCTATAACTAGATAATCATTACATATTAACTAACCTGCAGTGAAAAGCTAAGATTCTTGGGGAAAAAATACTGTTAATATTCAATCACAGACCTTCACCACACATTGGGGGATGGGGGTCAGTGAGGTTTTACAAGCAACATTCATTCCAGCATTTTCTGATGCTGCTGCTGTAAATTTTACACCAGTGTAGCTTTCCAAGTTAAAAACCAAAAAACTCAGCAAAATTCCCTCACAGGGATTTTACTACTCATACTCCAAACTGCTTTGGAACAGAAACATCTGGCCATATCCTTTGCTGTATAATATTTGAAGGAGAAGAAAAATAAGTTTTACAGTTGGTTTCACCGACACTTGCCAGTTAGAAAAATTATGAGTTCTAGTCTGTGCTTGTAGGCACATGCTATTCCAGCTCTTCCACCTTCTAACTAGTGTTTCTAGTCCCAGTTGCTTCTTTCTGTCTTATTCCTGCTGAATTCCCACTCCTCCAACTTTCTTTTGTCCCAATCAACCTAACCTCTTCAAATTCACAGTCCTGTTTCTTATGACTTTCATATTTTCAGTCCAAATTTTCCATTCTCTCCTTACCTCCCATCTTGAGAGTCTTTGTGGATTTTCTGCCTTTTCTGCCTTTGTTCACACCAGTTCCAGTTCCTCTTTGCCACCTCTGCTCAAATCTGATCTCGATCCCCATCTCTGTCTCCTTAATCAGTTTTCTCACCCAAAAAACAGTTCTTTAGGAGATCCATGTCTACTACTGCTCTTTCCCAGCATCTTGCAGCCACAGCTTCTTCCTGCTCTTCCATAAATAGCCTGAACACCGGAGCTCCACCGAGTGCACTCAGAGCTGTCACTGGATGTCATAACCTGATACATGACTTCATTTCCCCTCTGCTGCTCTACTTCCTATACCCCAGCCAACCGTTTCTTCTTTTGACCTGCAGCATCTCAGGCACCATCTGTAAACTTGGAGCCTGACCAGGACAAAGCTGGTGGATCCTGAGACAAACTTGCAAAAAATAGAATCTTTAAAGGGTAAATCCTTTTCCAAAAGGGTAACATTTTTTCATGGAGTTGTTACTAAGGACATGTACACTGCTATTTACAATTTATAGCAACCACTTCAGAATTCAGATACAATTTCATAGGGATAATAAAATGCAATTCTCTGCCAGATTTCAAAACCCAGCAGTTCTGTATGCAAAGACAGTCCAAAGAATAGGTAACTTGACGATTTAATTCTTGTGAAAGGCAGAAAGACATTCCCCTCCTCCAACCTTGTTCTTAAAAGGAGCTGAAATTAGGTTTAGAAGATTGAAAAATGTGGTTGAAGGACCTGTAGTTAAATCAACGTCATGTAATTCAGCCTGAGGTAGATACCACCCATATGAAATTCCAAAAGAATAAATAAGCAAGTGGAAATATTTTCTGACTCAAAAGTAATGAACAATCTTATTAATGGGAAAACATGTATTTTCCAATTCTTTTCCTTAAATATCACAGCTTAATAATAAGCTCAAACATTACACATTAAGATAAGTAAATATAACTTCCTACCCTATCAAAAATAACCACCTTGTTCTGCACCCCAGTGCCTCCAGTGAGGGAGGTTTGCAATCCTCACTCCTTATATCCCACTTCAAAAAGCTGCACCTTTTAAAGGCAGCCTTCCATCTGTTCAGATAACAAATAGGATTACTGGCATCAAGAGAAGAAAAGACAGGAAGTCTTTCCAAAAAAATACAGTTCAGAGATTACATTTTTAATTTACTGCTCTTTCAAGCTCTACACACCCCTGATAATTTTCATGGTATCAGCTGGCATCAGTCTAATATTCCCAGAAGTTCTGCACAAACTTTTTAATTCACAGGGCTTCAAAAGATGACTCCAAAGAAAATTATTTCATACAATGAACCCTGCACTGTACAGACAACTGATTGCAAGTTTAGTCACTTACTCAGGAGACGCGATCTGTGTTTTCTGAACCATTACTATTTTCCTTTAGGAATCCAGAGTCTAAGAGAATGGATCAAAAGGACTTTGTATCCTATACCAAGCCAAGCCAATTAATGCAAATCTCCCTGGAGCTTAAAAGTTGGTAAAGAATAGAAGTTTCTGCTGACTCAAACAAGAACGAAATAATTAAAAAGAAACTTGGCTGAGAAACATATTGCCCCATGCATGCATTTCTGGTCTTCTTAATGACTCTCTCACTAGATATGTGGAAAGATATTTCACTGTGGAGAAAGTGATGATTGCTAGCTTGTAGCCATAGGAAAATCATACCCCATCAGCAGATGCTGGGTACGCATTTTTAAGAATAAATAAACACTAGACAAGTTTTCCCTCTTGGAAGAGCAAACCTCACACACACACAGTAAGTCCACTTACTAACTCTGACATCTCAGCACTGTTAGATAACGTTCTGGATGACAGAGGAGGGAGCCAGCTGAATACAGGGAGAAATGCAGGAAAATACAGAAAATACTGACAGTCAAGGCTAACAATACACGGAGAGCTCCTACTGAATTCACCAAAGTGACTGAGCTGTGCAGGACCTTTTCAGCAACACCATTACTCTTCCCACATTTCTAGCTCTTCACCTTCAGAACGGTAGAGGGACCTATCCCTGTCCAAGTCAACTTAACTTCACCACTAAAAACAAGCACAAATAAGCCTCGAGGTAGAAATAACAACCCATCAACCCTACGGCTGGAAACCGAGGATATTCCCTTTAAAAAGGCTTTCTACCGGAAACGCCGCGAGCGGAGGGGACGCAACAGGAACCTGAACTCCCCAGGCAGGGCCCGAGAGCGGCGGGGCGGTGTTGACAGGAAGGGCCCCACGTGCCGGCGGAGGCCCGGCCCCTCGGCCCCG